>AZIM01001077.1:74016-86376 GCA_000516915.1 Ophiophagus hannah
ATGGAAGGCTGAGTCAACTTTGAGCCAGTTAGGATTGGACACCTATCAGTGGGCAGAGTTCTCCTGCAATACTGCATTCTAATCACTGCACCACCATGGCTCTTATGACTGGGATATGACTGGGAAAAGACAGTGCTTCAAACAACTTGGTCTCAAGCCATGAGAGACTTTGAAAGTGACAGCCAGCACCTTGAATTGGTCCCAGAAGCAAACCTGCAGCCAATGTAGCTCCTGCAGGAGAGGTGACATGCAAATCTAGGGTTGCACAAAACCATGAGGACTGTTGCATTTCAAATCAATTGAAGCTTCCAGATACTTTTCAAGGGCAGCCTCATCTAGAGTGCATTGCATTACTCAAGGTGGGAAATGACTACAGCATGGATAACTGAGCAGAGACTTGGTACAGAAAATATTCTATTTGCTGCATAACCCCCAGTTGTGCAAAGGTTTCTGCAAAGCAAATAACAGCTGTAGAAGATGATTCTTAGGAAAGCAATAAAGGTAGTCTTGACTTTCAACAGTTCACTTGTAGTGACCGCTCAAAGTTAAAATGGCATTGAAAAAAGACCGTTTTTCACACTTACAACCATTGCAGCATCCCCATGGTCATGTGATCCAAATTCAGATACTTGGCAACAAACTCATATTTACAGCTGTTGCAGGGTCCCGGGATCATGTGATCACCTTTTGCAACCTTCTGACAGGCAAAGTCAATGGGGAAGCTAGATTCACTTAACAACAGTTTGTCTAATTTAACAACTGCAGTGATTCATTTAACAACTGTGGCCAGAAAGGTCATAAAATGGGGCAAAATTTATTTAACAAATGTTTTACTTAGCAACAGAAATTTTGGGCTCAGTTGCGGTAAGCCAAGGACTACTTGTACATGTGGAAATGAAGGAGTCAAGCTTAGAACTAAAGGCAACTTCTTCCTAAGTAAGCATATGTGGGATTTTTCTGTCAATGGATGCAAAATCAAGATTCTGATGGCTTACATTGAAAAATGCAACAATCTACATGCTTTTGTGCAACCCTAGATTTGTGTGCTTACAATCTTGCAACACTTCCAAAGATTCCCGTAATTACTTTCATCTTAGCTACCCATCTTATTCATTCTCAGGCCCTTCTACTTTTTTCAGTTTTCCCAGAGGTTGTTGTGGGTTCTGGACTGCCCTGTCGGTCATTCGTATCATACGCCAAAGATATGTGTCTTTTATTATTATCCTTCACCTTGAAAAGTAATAGTGACATGACTTGATTTGCCCACAATACCACATTTAATTAGTGGTGTTAGCTACAGCAATCATGTGTTTCTGTTCATGACCATTGATACAAGATTACACATAATGGATACACAGAATTAAAGGATAGCGTGAGAGAAATAAAATCAAGAACTATTAGGGCAAGGGAAGAGCTTTATGACATTCATTAAAAGTTATGCAAGAATATATAGTTTAGGTTTAATGATAATCTGGAACAATTTTTGTATTGTAAAATTTAAGCCTCTTTTGAGGGGTGAGTCTAAGCCATCAATTATATAGGGCTCAGAACCTAACAATGTAACCAGCTTCATAAAATGCAAGCAACTAATATGTAGTTTTGATTTAAGACCCCTCAAATATCCATTAATCAAGAAAAAAAATTCTATCTTATAATAAACATGGAAATGCAAAGCAAGCATCTCTTTATGTAATACCTCTGCCACTGGATTCTGGCTGTTGGCTGTGATGGGACAGAATTCTGCAGATATGCACAATGCTATGATACACTGGTTTCAATATAATTTACAAATGTTGGCTCGCACAGTATTTAGTCAGTGCTGGCAGATGCCATGTGAAAACTGTGTATCAACAAATTCATTTCAAAGAGTTAATCTCTGCCCTACTACAGATCGGAACAACTAAAAACTGTTTGGAAACCAGCCTAGTGAAGTGTCAGAATGCAAAATTTGATAAAAATAGGAGTGCAGCCAGAGAAGCTCAACTGAAAGCCTGGACATAAGTGCCACCCCTCCCACCCCCCAATTCTCTGCAAAAGAGGACATTAAGAGTGGCCAGATGTTCTCTCCAGTGCCACTGTAGCTCTTTCAATGAAATGCTAGCCATCTGGTATGTCAAGACAAAATGAGCAGATGAATAATTCCCCATATGAGCCTCCTGCATTTTAAAATTCTGTTTGCAAAGGTGTGAAAATGTTTGTTTGTGGCATGTAGAAGGGAGAGCATCAGAAGAGAGAATGATCTATGTAAAATTTTGCAATTCACCAGTCTGACAAGGGGAGGGATTTCTTCTCCTCTGTTTCCATGCTCTATTGTTTTATTTATCTGCTCTGGAGTTCATACAAATTTTGGAGAAAATCACTGCTGATGAAAAAGGAGATAAAAGTCTTATTGAACAAGCAGAAAACCATCTTCTCCCCCACCCCAATTTCTGCAGCAATCTGTAAAACCAATCTCTCAGATGAAGAGCCTCACAAGTAAATAAAGAATTACAGTTTTAGATTTAAGGTAGGGATGTTTTCTCTTTCCAATGTAGCCATAACATTCTGAAAGACACTTTTCCTGAACTCATTTCATGTGAAAACTTCCTGGCTTAGCCATCTTTACTCTCTAATACATGTGCAAAGTTCAGGTGGGTGGTTTGGAAATATGAGGATTTTCTATGCAAGGTCAATCTCTCTCAAATATAATAAACATGGTGCATTTTTCACTGTTTCCCCCAAAGAAAAGTGAAATCGAATTTAGAAAAGTCTCACATTTATAACAAACTGTTGTTTATAACATGTTCAAATTCAGTGATCTGAGCAATAGGATTGTGTGTAATACTATACAGATAGTCATTGGCTAACTGCCATTCATTTAGCAATTGTTCACAGTTGCAACAGCATTGAAAAAGTGACTTATGATTGGTCCTTGCACTTACAACTGATGCAGCATTCCCATGGTCATGAGATTACTATTTGTGATCTTCTCAGCCACCTTCTGAGAAACAAAGCCAATGGGAGCAGCCAGACTTGTTTAATGACCATATGATTCATTTAACAACTGCAGTGATGCTTAACAATCATGGCAAAAAAAGTTTGTAAATCGGGTGTGAGCCACTAAACAACCACCTTGCTTAGGAACACAAATTCCCATCCCAGTTGTGGCTGGAAGTCAAGGACTAGCTTTATACACATATTAAAAATATATTTCAGAGATTGGCTTAATATACTCCTTTATATATTAGTATTTTAAGGGCAGTTAAAGTGTCCAAAATATATAAAAGAAATTACAGATATTATTTTCCTCTGAAATTGAAACCATGGAGAATTTGGAGAGAAGTCTTGTCTCACATGCTTATTTTTCCACCATTCTCTCTTTTTCCCACCATAGATAGAAGTCAGTAAACAAAATCTGGTATTGATTTGTATGTGGAATTTAATTGACTGCCCTGAACACTCTTTAGGATATTATCTCACAAGTGAAAGATAATGTATGTTTTTAAAATAACATGTACTTCATTCTTCATTCTTTTGAGAAGACCAAGACAGTATGAAATAGTAAAAGTATTCATTCCTGAAGAAAAGTTCAATTTCTACATGGACAAATTTTATGTTCTATCAGCAATGCTATCTTCATTTTAATTGTTCTATATATCTGAAAAAAGCAACTGAAAAGATGATAAAAACAGACAATAAAACTATAAAACTATCATCATGAAATAAAAGTAATGAAAGAAGAGCAAACAAAAATGGTGTTTAAAAGTTTTGAATAAATATAACTTTAAATGATAAAAAAAGTCTAAATCACGTATCTTAAAACAGGCAAAAGGTAGTGTTCTCTTCAGCAAAGTTTTTCTAAAATGTTGGCATTATGATGAGCAGTCCTCAGTTCTTGTTTTCATCTGTCTAAGCAATGAAAACTTTAGACAAGGGGCAAAAGCTTTTCAGTTGATCTTATCATCTACTATTTCCCTCTACATCTGGAAAGGCTAATAAGAGAGAAAATATTTCTTGACATTAACTTATTAATATTGGTACTGTGATTTCATCTCTGCAGAATGAAATCTACTGTTTGGTCAGGACATCCATGGAGGGCCTATTCAGGGTCCCACCTTCTTTAGAGAGTCATGTGACATGGACTAGATGACAGGTCTTCTTGGTGGAATTTATGTATTAAACACATTTATTTGGCCACCCAACTCATACACAGGTGATTGGGTGGGCTTACAGCCTTAAAAATCCACAACATAAAAACCATGAAATCCTATCCCAATCTATCCCAAGCAACACCATCAAATTATTTATTTATTTATTAAACAAATTCATGTGGAATACTCTCCCTTCTTGGTCCACATGCTTCCTACTCTGTTCTCACTTTGAAAATAAACTAAAATTGATAGCATACTAATCAGAATCCATTCCACTTAATCATGAGTCACCATCTAATGGCTTATAATTTATAAAATTATCTGGGTTTTTTTTCCCCTTCTCTTTTGACAATAATCTTAATTTCTGGATATTAACCTTGTTTATATGGTTAGTTTTGCAAAATGGGGTCAATGCTAAATACAATAACAAAGAAATAAAAATAAATTCTAAAAATAAACAGGTAGCCAGTCACGCTTGAAGGTGACCTGAGTTAAAGTCTATAATTATTGGAGTTATAATTCTATAATTGCTAGCAGATAAAATTTCAGCAATTTGTAAATTGATCTAATTTTTAAAAAACAGCTTGCAGAGAAAGCAGCACAATAACCTAGTCTGATAGTAACATGTTTACGAAAAGAGGTTGAGGTTAGACCAGAACTACATTGAGACCTACTTATCCTAATTTCTAAACATTCAGAATGTCCCTGCCTGGTAGAACTCCTTCAACAGCTCTTCAAGCAGCTGTTTGAGCAGCAGGCAGCCATGCATGATATGGCAAGCGTTCAACCATCTGTTGTCTCAAGACCTGCTAGTTTCTGTACCTGAGCCATTCTTCATCAGAACAAACCTCTTAAGTGTAGCGACAGCCATAATAAGCCAATTCCTACTCTTGTTTATTTCCTTAGGAAAATCCTTATGAACTCCAGAATAAATTCCAAATACAGCACAGCATGTTAGTTCATACTGTAGTCCAAAGATTGCATAATATGATTACTTCATACAGCAATCATACACTGGCTGAAGTCCTTGTATGCTAAGCATGCATTTGTCCTTGTCAGCCAAAATGTTCCATTGGTAATCTCTACCTTATGACAGAAGCAGCTCAATAGAGGAGACTAGGAAGCACTCCGGAGAAGACCACCGATTGATCCACTAAATGCTGTACCCCAAGCAACCCCTAAAGTCCTAGTTTTGTTACAGGATTCTCTTTTACAAAGCTGAGGATGCCAATGTTATCTTGGAACTGCAAGCTGGATTGATGATGAAGAAAGAGTGGTATTATCTGATAATTTGACCAACAGTCTATGTCTTTCTAAGCAGTCCAAGGAAAGATGAAAGAACGGACCCAATTCAGTTTTGGGCAACCAATGCCAAACTTTAACATGCACACTACCCTGAGCAAATGGTTACCTCATGCCTGGACAATGTAAAACAGTTTCTCTTCCTGAATTAAAGTTATCCCCACTTCCAAGTCATACTAAATACATTTATTAAATTTGCAAAGTAAATTCTAGACTACAAACAAAATTCTGCTGGCTACAAAACTTAGATTAAGAATAAAACTATTTTTTGAAAGAAATCTTGTCTTTTATTGTCTTTTTATTTATTTCATTTATTTGCCACCTATCTCACCGCAAGGTGACTCTTCGTCAACAAAGTGAGTAGATTCATTTTCTGCTTGTCTGTTCAAATTTTAGGCAGCCAACTCTAGTGGAGAAAATGTGAAATGTCCATTTGTTTTTTGCTTTTTTTTAAATGAATGTAAAGTGTAATCTTTCCTTTTTCAATCAACTTCCATCCAGAGCAAAGGAAAGTCACACAAGTCTTTGAGTACCCACAAGGAAAGAAATTATTTCCATATATTTTTAGTATTGAGTATTGATATTTTTAAAGTAAAAATAATCATCTTCAATTATTTTTTCCACAAATAGTCTACCTAACAGTATTCAGCAGGAACTTTCACCCTATTTCTGGGGCCTTTAGATGAAAAAAAAAAAGAACCAACTGTTTTGTTCTGACCCAGCAAGCCACAACAGGTTTGTTCTACTTTCTTATTATGTCTTATGGTTGGAATACTTGAAACATGGAGCATTTATTTTGATTGAACACTTGACTTATTTTGTGTTTTGTTTATCAGAAAGCAGCCAACTCAAAACATTTGGGTGGAAGTAATACATTTGTATGCTGCCCATCTCACTATCAAGTGTTTCTGGGCAGCTTAGGATATCCTAAATAACAGAATAAAACAATTACATAATTAAAACATTAAAACCTTGAGCAGTAAGTTAAAACATTAAAATTAATATTAAAGCTGATAAATGTGTAGATAGGGTGGAGGTGGGCTCTGATATTCTTCTACTAGCCACCTCCAAAATGGGATGCCCCCATCAGGGCCTCAAGCCAGACACTATGATCTAATGTTGGATAGGAAGTATAATTTTCTTTCTGTATATACTGCTAAAAACTTGCAATGCAATCAAGAACATTATAACCAACAGATTCAGTATTTTGATCATATATTTATTATTCATGAATCCTGGCTTATCTACCAATTCTTTTATTCATTAAATTGTTATTATTGGTAGAAGTAGTAGTAGTAAGAATAATAAGAGAAATGGCTAAGATTTTAAAATAAACTAACACAGAAAGAAAAGCAACAATGAGTAAAGACCATACTACTAGAAGGAAAATGATACTTTTACATAAATATAATTTCTTAGCAGAATTAATAGCTTCAGAAAAAAAAATGTTAGCATAAAGTAGTGGCAACAATAATGTAAAATGAAATAAAACAATAATGTATAATTGTTCCTATTGTGCTAAAAGCCAAATTGCCTTACCCATGATTTTTGTTTGTAAATAGCTTAAATTATATATTATGATAATAGTAGCAGCAGGAATAGGTTTCCAGTTGAAATAGCTAGTCTGGTTGAATCTGGCATAATTCTTAATTGCCACTTCTTGCATTTTTGAGAGAAATCCACTGAAGCAATAACATAATTTTAGATATAAAATAAATAGATGAAATCAGAACTCAGCAACAATTATATTTAGTTCAAAAGCTTCAGACATTTTTTCTTTTCCTTTCTAAAAGCCACAGCAGTAGAATTTCTTTGTGGAATGTCTACTGTTTGGCTAATAAAATTTATGCATTTTTAATGCACAAAATAATGAATTCAAAATCTATCTCCATCCATCCATCCATCCATCCATCCATTCCTCCATTCAGGCCTGTTAAGTTAAACAATCCATATACAACCAGGAAGACCATTTTGTAGAGATAAAAGGTGAAACCCTGAAATCTGACACTTCGAAGTAGATTCTTCCAAACTCTAGTGCTCTCCGTATTCAGAATACCAGCCATTTGGCTGTAGTTTCTTCTAGGATATTCCATAACTCCTTCCCACTCATTTTCCATTCCTCTTTTCCAAAGTCAATCAGCATTTCTTGTCCTGTTCTCATTGGGACTGCTTAACTATGCTCACCCATTTTTTTTTCTGTGTTGGGTTTTGGTACTTCTCTAAGCCTCTAACTCTGTAGAGATTCTCAGTCATCCAGGTCTTGGTTGGCCCAAAGGTGCTTTATTTTTTCCCCAGGAGGCAACTGGACTTTATTGTTTTTTCTTTAAAGACATTTTGCTTCTCATCCAAGAAAATTCTTCAGCTCTGACAAGATAGTGGGGGAATGGAAGAATTTATATTTCTTGCAGACAACTGGTAATCAGCATCCTTTTAGAGCAGGGCTGTCAAACTTGGGCCCATGGGCCGGATGCATCATGTGCTGGNAGCCCAGGGGCCGGATGCATCATGTGCTGGCCACGCCCATGCCCGGTTTAGTGAAGGGGGGGGGAAAGTCCCAATATGTCACATGATGCCTCTGTGACAATGCGAGTTTGACACCCCCTGTTTTAGAGAGTCGTTGAATATAGATAAATCTTGGAGATTTATCTGTATCCTCAGGGTCACCTGAGTAGTGTTCCTGGTTCCTGTAGTCTGCATTTTTTCTCCTGGAAATTCCTTCCTACTCCCACACCATTCAAAGAATGTCTTCAAAGAAAAAACAAGGAAGTCCAGTTGCCTCCTGAAAAAAAAAAAGCACTTTTGGGACAACCATGATCTGGATGACTAAGAATCTCTTCAGACTTCTCTAAGTCTTGTCTGTCTTCCCTGAAACCAGCAGATACTTCACCTTAATGGGATTAGTTTATTTCTCTTTTGCTTTTCTGAGAACACACACTTGGAAAACAAGCATGAAATTACCTAGGACTTTCCAGATTTGCCATTCCAAACAGCAGTTTGGAGTTCCTTTTCTGCTTAGGAACAAGTTTAGTGTCAGATGATGATCACGTGATGTTTTACCTCACTAGCAAAGATACTTCTTTTCTTTTGTTTTATTATACAGTTAGGATTCTGCCATGTTGCACACAGGTTAATTTTTATTCATCTGCTGGTTCAGGTAATTTTGGAAGTTGAAGCCCACAGGTCATAAACAGGCCATATTGCCTATCCCTGACTTAAGCCCTTATTATTATTGAGAACAATCTGTTCCTCCTTGCTTGAGAAGGGCCATGGGTCAGCTCAGGACAGAATGCAAAATATCGTATGTTCATTTTTAGATACAATTTTAAAAGCCTCTCTCTGAAAATCTGGAGAACCACAGCTTGTCAGGCTAGATAATTGTACACTAGAAAGGCAAGGCTTGACATGGTAAAAGCAGTTTCTTATATCCTATTTCTTAGCTCTTTTATTGTTGTCCTTTTTTACATTCTTTTTATACCTTTAAAGCACACATTCAGCTCTTTATGTTACTATCCCCAGGGTAGTTTTACCTTTACTTCAGAGTCTTTCACCCACAAGTGTAGCCTTCAATTACCAAAGGGTGAACTGAATACACAGACTATAAAGAACTACAGCTATTAAGAGAAGAAAAATAACATCTCCTGTGTAAAATAAACTTTGAATCCTTATATTTGCAGCTAAATAAATTCATCTGCTTCATCTGACATACTCTACTCCTTGACTTTTACTATTGATTTTCCAACATGGCTGCACTGGAAGCCAAGGAAAATTTTGTTTCTGTTTTTAAAGAACTGAAAACATTACATGGGATACCTGTTTGTGGATGATATACACTATCAATCCACTTCCAATTTTGTTGTCTCCCTCACTTAACTTTTACTGACATTAAAAGATAACCATAGCAGCTTGAAAGTATATGCTCAGAAATTGGGGAACAAAAATGGATATGAATTTTACATACAGATGTGACAAATATGTATAAATAATTCATCTCCCTTTTCCTTTATTTGTTGTCTTGTCAAATAAAGAATTCTAAAACCTTAAAAGTTCTTGTCATCTTGAGAAAAATACAGTAACTGTTTATACTGTTTCACAGAGCTGCACATTTCCCAAAACCATAAGCAGTAGAAGAACAAGAAAAGTATTTGTTTGTACCATAGGAAGTTATACTTTCTTCACTCTTTCTGCTGTGTTAAAACAATCTTCAGCAAAAGTACACATTTTTTTTTCTTAAGAAACCAAAACTGTTAGTTTTAGTTTTCTTTATATCTCATTGCATTCTATGATTGGAAATGGGGAAATGGTTGCACTCAAATATACTGTGCTGTCTGAAAGAAGGATTTTGCTTCACTATTACAGTTTCTTGAAAATGTTTTTAGGATAAAAGTATACAATTTAAACAAAGGATAAATATAAATAAATATAAAAGAAAAAACAATTACAACTATCATAACAGTAAGATTGTTTTTCTCCAATAATTTGAATAGTGTACACTTTTCCCCCAGAATAATATTTTGTAGCACTATAGAACTACAAAGGCACCATGTTGGTGTAAATTAGCTCAGAGAGATAAAAGCATATGTGCATGAGAATAGGCAAACAAAAGAGCATATCAGTTAGATAAGACTTGATGACAGTTACAAAAATAAGGAAGTGAAATCAACTAGCAGGCAACTGATTTTATTTAACCAAGCAACCAATGAGCATACAGCTGAGGTGATAAATGATATAGGACTTCCAACATGAGATAAACAGGAACATTGGATAGGAAACAGGTGGAAATATTTATTTATTTATTGTCCTGTCTTGTTATTTTATAAATAATACAAGGTGGTACACGAGGCTAATACTCCTTCCTCCTCCTATTTTCCCCACAACAACTCTGTGCAGTGACAAGCTGAGAGATAGAGAATAACCCAAAGTCACCCAGTGGCTTTCATGTCTAAGATAGGACTAGAACTCATGGTCTCCTGCTTTCTGGCCCGGCGCCTAATCCACTAGATTAAATTGGCTGACAGACCAAACTGGCTCAAAAACATGGCATCAAAAGATTCCCACTTTGTGCAAGCAACTGTCATCCACTGAGTACTCAGTCTTCCCCAACACCCTTTATGTTACATGGTTGGTAAGGGGTGGATGTGGTGAGTATGAATATGGAAATGTGTGTTGGTTATGCAAATTATATGACATAAATCTCAGCGGTTGACACACTGCATGCTATATTGATCTTGAGCTATTCAAGTATTCCATTAGATCCTAAGGGTGACAGATCCTGGGAGTACTGGTAAATGGTGAGGTATGAATATGTGTATCATATTATAACATCTTCCAATGACTAAGGCTATGTTCCATGAAGTCTTAGTCTCATAAAGTTGCCTGCAGTTGCATAGAAAGGGGGATTGAAGAGCTGTATATGCCTGGGTGGATTGGGCATGATGGTTGACTGTTTTATAAGGTTCCAGATTGAAATAGCATTAGTAAGAAAACAATTGTCCATTAGGCCTTCAAAGTTGAGGAGGAAAAACAAATCTGAATCTCAATGATCTGAGCCACATGCTAACCACTGTATTACTCTTTTCCTTCCAAGCCATTTCCCTTCAAAATGTTTGTTTATGTTTGTGGCATACAACTGTTTTTCATTTTAAAAATATAAGTGTGAGAGTGTTCTGACCAAGGCTTCCTGAGACTATAATTAAGCACATGCTTAGTTCAAACAACTCTTGCTTTGTTTCAATGCTGGGAATTATGTTTATTCCTAGCCCGTAATGAGTTTCAAACAGTCTCCCAAGATAAGCATCCACCTTTATCTCCTTTGAATTGCTGCCAGCACCTAAAGTACCAAATTAACTGTAAAAACCCAACCGAAGTACAAAGTCCACACAGAGCTTCAAGTGAACGACTTTGCTTCCTGCAAAGATTTCTCTACCTTTGCACTTCTTTTATACCTTAGGGGAGGGGCAATCACCTCCAAGCCTTACTCCCGAGTCGCCCCTTTTGGCTCAGCTGCTCTTGCCTTCTNCAGACTCTGGAGGCTCTGGAGTCAGTACACAGCTTCCAGATGGTCCTGGCTCCATCTTTGCATTGGACCCAGGACTCTTGTCCGAGTCCTCCCCAGACTCTCGGACTGGTCCCCATTCTTCCCCACTGTCTGATTCCACTGCCATCTNCTGCACAGGCTGCCAGCAAACCACAACAGAGAATACTCCCTTTATGATAAATCTGCAGGTATACAAATTCATGAAACTCTCCTTAAGTTTTCTGTTCCACCAGATATCATAGGCATCAGAATTAGCTGATCGTGTGATAAATCATGTGATGCTTCTTTAATATTACAGCCTGTATCTCCTAGTGATGCCAGAAGCTGAATGATTTGTAAAGCACAGAAAGATATATGACAATCATGTTAAATATTTTAGTGTATCGTAACACCATCAGAAAATCAATTAATTGTGATTAGTGTTCCATGAATAATGGCAAAAGAAATTATTGCTAATACTGTTTAAATGTTTGCTTAAATTGCTGCTAACAGGGGTATTTGATCTCCATTGCTCATTCTAAGAGAATTAATAATCCATCAGGGAAGATGACATTTATACTTAACTAAGCAGGAAATCACAAATGGAGTTGATTCAAGTGCTAGTAAATAATACCTGCTTATCAATTATGTCTCCCCTGACTATTTCTTGTTTACAGCAAGTAATGTTTAAGAACTGTATGATTAATACTTTTATACAAGCCCAACCATTATTCTAGGATTACACTATTATCTAAAATTATCTTGTCAAATATTTAAAATTGGTAAAAATACCTGCTCTATGTACACATATATTTACCTATGCCCAGGGGTGGGATTCTACTGGTTCTGTCCGGTTCTATTGAACCCCTTGTTAACTTTCTAAGTAGTTCGGAGAACTGGTAGTTAGAAGCAATC
>AZIM01001077.1:108519-120214 GCA_000516915.1 Ophiophagus hannah
CCTGGGCAAAGCAGTAAGACAGTGAGGGGGTCCCAGCACACCTAATTGTCAGGAGGGGGAAAATAGCAATATCGGGCTTGCAAGCGATGTCATGCATGCGTGATAAGGACTGACTGGGAGGGGAGGGGAGGGCAGAGAGGGGTGGGGCCAGCCAGGGGCATGATTTGCTGGGTCTCCGAACTGTGCAGAATCGTANGGGGGGCAGAGAGGGGTGGGGCCAGCCGGGGGCATGATTTGCTGGTTCTCCGAACTGCGCAGAATCGTAACAGCCGGTTCTATAGAACTGGTCCAAACCGGTAGAATCCCACCCCTGGGTGTACACCTTATATACTAATCCCGGTTCATATACTAATAACAAGGAGTGAAAAACTATAGGACCAAAAGAATAATTCTTTAGATGAGGTGGTAGAGCTATGCAGCGCTTCAAGTTTTATCTTTGAAAGGTCTTTAAGAGTCTGCAAAAGCTGGAATATGATACCTATCTACATTAACTTAAAGTAATTGATTCTTTTCTCAGGATTCCCAGAGTTGGTGCTATGTCATATTCCCCACACACTCAAAACTAACTTTGGAAAATCAATTCTGCAATGTTACATGTCTCTAACACATTCCATTGAATACTGTATAGTAAGTTCTTCATAATATAGGAAAATAATGGAGACTTCATCTTTTATATTTTATAGTCACCTTAACAGTTTCAGCTTTGAGATAGTTTATTGAGGCATACATAAATGTGAGGCAATGCCTGTTTCATCAAATGCCTAAAACTTACCAAGGATCCCAAACCTCTGGAAATAACAAAATTAGCAGGCTGTTAAGGATATAAGTAGACGCTTACACATCCTTTTGTTCTTATTTGTTTGGTCTTAGTAAAGATACTATCCAACTATTGTTTGACTTATATTGCAACCATTTGCTGATATTTGAAATTATTATAAATTAGATGAAATGTCAGACAAGACAAACATTTGGGTGGTGGTAGATATTTTTTCAACAACAAGTAGTCCATCAACGAAGATCTTTTCTCCTGTCAACACATGACACATTGTTGGGAACAGTCCCATTGTGGGAAAAGCTTTAAGTTACTAGAGAAACTTGTAAAGTTAACAAAGGAAACCTAATAAGCTTTTTCTCACCTAAAGTAAAACTAATTTGTATATGGAGTATTTTGGCTAATCTTGAATCATCAATTATTCTTCCAACTATCCATTTCCAATGCCTCTTCTTCTATTCACTGCTGCAAAAAAGACAGCAAGCCCAACCAATAATTTGTAACCCCTGTGAAGCTTTGAGAAGATTGATAAAAATACTATACATACCAAGGATAGGAAAATAAATGCAGCACATCTTCACAGCAATTGCATTCCCACAGCAATATGTTAATATCTCCAACTGTACTAACTTGATAGATTTTCCCTTTGGGAAGTTGATGGAAATTACAGACTGTCTATTTTCTATTTTCATTCTGCATTTATCTACTTATCTATTAGTAATATTTATTTATTTTATTTATCATTTCATTTATTATTCATTCATTCTTTATTCTCTGTAAAAATTGGTCCCTATTTAGTTTGTCCCTATTTTAGTTTGTCCCTTAGAAATATTAACTGTTCAATTGTTACAGCCATAAACAATGAAATATGATTAATTTCACTTCAAATATGCTTATCAACCAGAACAAAGCATAAACATATTGCAATTGTTTCTACAAATTAATTGCAATCAGCTTAGAATGGCTAGTCAATCAAAATGCCTAGCTAATTATAGAAGGTTGCCAAATGAATTTTGAGTAAGAATTAGAATTTTATGAACTATAAGGACCTAATTGTGAATGGGATAATTCAAAGATTGGCCACATGACTACATGACACCAAAGGCCATTTCCTCACTAATGAATACTATAGCATTACTCTCCCATTGTTGCAGCAATAAAGCCTGCTTTCATAACTGCTATATTGGGTCGCAGTGCTTGAATGATATTATAAGGCACTATAAATCACCACTGAGAAAATGGCCAAAGACAAAGAGAGCATTGTCCCCAGCTGAAGATATTCCTTGGATATCTGCCAATAACTTGGAAACCAAAATAATACAATTGGAATGTTTCCACATATATACTTCCAAGGGAAATCTTGGCTCTTCTGAAATGTTGTAGGTTCCTCAAACATGTGAAGTTATGAAAAGCTACAAAATGAATTTCTAAGCTGGAATATTTCAGTCCCAACTATTCTTAATAAATACAGTAGCTTTTGATTTGAACTACCAGATCAGATATCTGTTTTCTTCAACATATTTCACACATTCTGATACTTCCTGATAATATAGAAATAATGGATAATTGAACAATAAAACATTATACATTAATACAAAGATGTGTATTATTATTAGAATTAGATAAGCTTGTTAGATGGAACAAATATGATTAATATCAATTTATTTGTATTGAAATGTATGACCCCCAGGGATCACATTGTTCACACATTGATATGTTTGTAAATAAAAATAAAAGTAAAAAACTTAAAAAAACATTTTTCAATTCAATAATTGTACTAAGGTGTTGGATTCTTTTATTTTATTTTTTTATAAAAACAAAGATATGTTTTTGTTTAATGCAGATATTCTTCCCTTAAGTAATGTACTATCTGCTATACTAGCCTTCTTGATGCTGGGCACTGTTCACATATATGAATGTTAACTCTTGAATTGGGAGTTGATGTTTACACATTTAGAGAGCACATAGAATGTTGCAGAAGAGACAGGTTTTTCAGGAGATTCCTCTCAGTATAATGAGCACTAGAACTCTCAAATATGGACGAAATAGTAATAAGCAAATAACATTATCATTTAAGAGGGAGAAATGAACTTGTTTAAATTTCATGACTATCTTGTTTAATAGTAAAAGAGAAATCCATGCCATTATTTCCAGAATTTAACATTAGCCATTTGTACCACTAGAGAATTTTTTTATCTTTTTCATACAACTCATTGAAAATGATATGCAAAAGAATTCTTACAGAACTAATTTTGACAAGAGTAATAGCAGAAACATTATAACAATGCTTGAAAATGATTGACTCTACATACATATTAACATTGATGCAATGTTGGGCAGCAACGTTTGAAAATCACACTGTTCATTTTAATTGAAAGGCCACTCCAGCTGTCAACTTTCTCTGAAATACTATGACACCACTGCTCGTTCTGAGTTCACAGATAAAAACAACTCAGTCAGCAATAGAGAGAGCCATTTGTAATATTTTGTGACTATATTATAGCAATAGATTACATCAGCAAGATACGTCTGGGAGGTCCTATTTTTCTCCACAGGATTTTGTTTGTTTTTATTATTCTTTCATTTATGTTTTTAGACACTGATAATAAACATGTCAAATTATTCACAGACTCTGTCAGTTGAAATAATACTGGAAATATGTTATTCCGGTTCCTTCAGCCAACAATGTTAAAAGTAAAGCAGTAAGATCAACCAAAAATATCAATTTACATAAAAGTAGGGGAATGAACTTTAAAGAAATAGCCACAGAATCTTGGGAATTAGGAAGATATCTGCACAAAAGATCACTGTTTTGACATGAAAAGATTGGCTATATTTGAACATCTTCCAGTAACAGAGCTTTGATGATTATTTGAGCAGAAACTGGATAAAGACTACAAACGAAGCCTATCACCTGTATTTACACATACAGCAACAATTTTGTTTGCAGACATGCCAGACCCAGATAGTCTTGCAAAAAGTGTATTACTTGAGTTTCTTTATATAATTCCTCAATTTGTTTGGTTGGTTTTGTTGTAACAACTAGTATTAATGCAGATTAATTAGAGACTTGAGCCGGGAACAAAACCAAACAATGAATAAGCTAGGAAACCACAAACAAAGAAACAGCCAGATTAACCATGGTCCATTTCATATGTTGAGGAATCAAAACAATCTAATGACTCTACAAGGGGGTGTAATTCTGGAGATACTTGACTACATGATCAAGAACAGCAGCAGTATATACTGAAACCCACCTCCTGGTAAATAAGATTTGAGGCTAAAATCAAGACACCTCAAGAGAAGTTGGTCATCTGGTGGAACTATAGAAGAATAGAGATTAGGATAAGACATGGCTACTGCAAAAAATACAGAAACCTGATTCCATCTGAACGTCTAGAGCAGGGGTGTCAAACTCACATTGTCCCATCGTCATCACGTGATGTTTCAGACTTTCCCCCCTCCCCTATACCAGTGTGGGCATGGCCGGTGCATGATGCATCCAGCCCACGGGCCTGGAGTTGACAGCCCTGCTCTAGTGACTACTAAACAAAGAACTCACAGAATTGGCTACCAGGCTAAGGAGATACACTAGAGATTAAATAAAATGAATATCTAGATAGCACCTGCCCCGGGTATGATCCATATCTACCGGCTACCAAACTAATTGCAATGCATGAATACCTACCACCCCACCCAAACTGGATAACACAAGGAAGGGCAGTATATCTTAAAATATACTTGCAAAGGAATAGTTTTCTCCATTATAGAATCTGACTCATCAGAGAAGCCCAAAGGGACAGGATGATTAGAAAGGTCCATTCCCCTCTTCTGGAAATTATGTGGACCATCAAGTCTTAGAGAATCATTCTGGGCCCTCAAAGAACATGGTCTTGCTCCTTTGTAAATCCTTGGATTTCTGTTTTGTTCACTCCAAAAACAGAAAGAGAGAGATAATGGAGGAAAAGGCTGACTTGCCTTGTTTAGAAAGGCAGAGGCCTGATTTTAGTTCAGCTTTTTTGTAGTAGAGCAAGCCAAGAGAGAAGGTGGTGTGATGGTGATACATAAGTACAATATGTCCCTTGAAAGTATACCTGTGGAAGAGCTGATTCATGCTGTGTGTATATGTGGGTGTTTGTATACATACTTAGTCTTAGGATCACAAAATGTTTGCAGATTCTACCTAACAGAATCCATGAATAAGCTAGTGACTAACATCTGGTTTTCGGCTTACAATGTTTATAGTTCCCTATTCATTGTGGGGCTGGTTTGTCTGAAGCAGCTCTATTGTTCATAATAGAAATGATGACCATTAACCAATAAAAACTGATTACAGCACCAACATATGGTATTAGATTTGATTTGAGCCTTTTTTTTTGCAAAAAAAAGTATTCTATGAGTAGGGATCCTCCATCATAAATGGATCACCATCTGATTAAGGTAAGATTAGTGACTACAACTCACCTGTGTATGTATTTATTATGATACTATTCCTCAAAAGATTATTGGATCTTTCTGGGTTCCAAGTTATCTTGAAAAGGTTGGGGTTGGTTTCATCAATGATTCTAGAGCAGGGCTGTCAAACTTGTGCCCCGTGAGCTGGATGTGTCATGTGCTGGCCAGCTCATGCCCGGTTTAGCAAAGGGGAAAAAAGTCACAACACATCATGTGACACTGCCATGACGATGTGAGTTTGACAGCCCTGTTCTAGAGATATAGGCAACAGAAGTGTGCTTAGGCAGTCAACCCAATCCCTGCTGAGTGCCCTCTCTAATTTGTTTAAAAGATGGTCCCATCTACCCAAGTGAATATTAAAGCAGCAAGCTGCTGGAGTGCAAGTGAATGATAGGACTACCATTTGCTAAGAATCAGGACCAAGTCCATTTCAAATTTTATGCTGTGGTGATAAGCGCTGTAAAGAAACAGTTCTTTTCTGCTTGATTTGATCCACAAGTTCACACCCCACTGATTAGAAGTGTAAAATTTCTGAAAATGGTGAAGCGATGTAAACATTTTTATTCTTCTTTATTTTAACAGGAGAAAAATATCATTTTTTGAAAAACTGTAATACAGTGAGTGTTTATGTTTATGCCACTGTCTGATCTGGTCACTAGGCTATTTTAAGATCAGTGTAGCGTGTGTGTGTGTGTGTGTGTGTGTNGAGAGAGAGAGAGAGGGAGGGAGGGAGGGTTTGGTTTGTTCAAGTATCAGATTTGGTATGTTTATTAAATGTAAAAGTAAATTTAATCAAAGTATAATTATGCTAACCATTTTTTATTTTTTGTTACAAATGAAAACATTAGCTGAAAACCTAGGGAGTTTTTTTCCCTTCAAGTTGAAATAAAGTTAAAGAAGGAAGGAACTACCTGATAACAAAATAAAGTTATGTCCTTGGGGCTTAATTAAAAGCAGCAGATGTAGGCTTGAGCTGACCTGTAGCCTATTGGATTTTCTTTAGGAATTAACAGAAAAAATGTAACTTGGTTGATTCTTCTTGATATCTCAGCATTTGACCACAGTATCTTTCTGAACCACCTGAGAGGAGAATATAGGTTACAACTTTTAGTGTTTCAGTTCTTATCCCTGAGGAGAATTTCAGGAAATATTGCCTAGAGACTATTGCTCCTCAAAGTGGAGACTATTATATCACATTTCCTTGGCCTCTATATTGTTTCTACTGTCTACTGGGTGGTGCAGTAGTTGAAGTGTCGTATTGCAGACAAACTCTGCCCACAGCCTGGAGTTCGATCCTGATGGGGCTCAGGGTTAATTCAGCCTTTCATTCTTTTGAGGTTGGTAAAATGAGGACCCAGACTGTTGGGGGGGAATATGGAAATATTGATTACATTGTAAAATGCCCAGAGATGTAAAGAGCTATGAGGCGGTATATAAGCCTAAATGCTATTGCTATTTCTTTTCAATATCTGATGAAATTGCTATATACATGCTGATGATAGTCAGATCTACTTTTCCTGTGATCTCCTCCAAAAATGATTTGGCTCCACTGAATATCTGCCTATAGTCAATAATGAGATGGATGAGGGGCAGCACAAGACAAAGTACTCATTATGATGTGCTGCCATTTCAGAGGGAGGGTAGATCTGCCTATCCTCAATGGGATTGCATTCTCCCAAAAGGAACAGTTTGATGATACATTTAGACTTTAATTTCTGGCTCCCAAATTGGGAAGGCCAGGAACACCTTTTATCGGAGGAGGAAGAGGAAAATTCTGTATCGGGTTGATTCACTTGGCAGCCTGACTTTTAAGATTCAAGAAGTTTGTTTCATGAAATATTCTAAGTTTTACATAGTCCTACAGATCAGTAGGAAGGTTAATCTACTCTATTCTTTCTAACAGATTGGTGATAGACAAAGCTGGAATAGTCAATTTGTTCAGCATGTGTTTCCAACATTTAAATACCTGAAGAAGGCCAAAGACTCTTTATCTAATCCCATTGTGATTCAGATGAAAATGAAGAAACATAATTGCAATCTGAATTCTGAAGTTAGGAATCTATATTTTCATCTAAAAGTAATACTTTCAAAATCGGTAATAAAGTAATTTTGTTAATCAGTTCATCCTAGCTTGGGTAAAAGACTCCTCTCAGTTGCAATCTGAAATGCCACTCTTTATTTGGAATCCACCACAGCAGCAATATGCAATGAACCCCAATGTGACCCATTTGGAAGATGATGAATTTATAATCTAGCACTATTGAACAATCACAGCTTGCCCATTGATTGCCTAATTTTTTCAGTAACGTGATGTGAATGCTATTTATACCTATTTTGGCCAAGTATAAACAACTGTATCAGAGTTTATTTTAATTTAATTATCTAGCTGAAACAGAAATTGTAACATTTAGCAAGCAATTTTCTTCCATACTTTGCAAATAATGCTTTTTTAAAAAAAAAGAAAGATTAGGCAATATAAACACAGATTTTAAATGCCTCTGTTTTGATTTAAGAAACACAGAATCTGCAAAGGTGTTTGTCTTCACATTCTATTCACACCTCAAGCACACTTATTTATTTCAGCATCTTTGCAGTCAATTTACATTTCTTATGCAAAAATGCATTCTTCAAAAACCCATCATCTTATGCTTCATTAGAGAATGGAAGGGTATATATTATCAGTTCATAAATAATGAATCCATTTTAACTGCTTCATTTCAGAGGCATTTCACCAAGGGGCAATCCTAAGTATACTACTGAATATGGACTTAATGGGGAACTGTAGTTGAATACTGATGTGTGTGTGTGTCTATACATACACACAGACACATACATTGATACATACATACACACACGTGTGTGTGTGTATACACACCTATACATACATACACACATTATTATTCAGCTACATAATTTTTTATGCAACAAGAAAATTACTTTGATAATATTCACAAAAGAGTGATTACATAGTAAACACAGATCAGATCATAATATGTGTCTAATGCCACTGTTGTAATATCAATGACAGTAAGCTTAACCTCCAATTATAAAAATAAATTGGGAGGAAAAATATTATACTTTTTAGCTCATTTATATATATAGTGTCTTGGTAGCCATACCAATCATAACTGATATGGTGTATTTAGGCACACTCTGTGCACAATCCACACTTAAGGACCAAAGCACAGTGGTTGGTAATTTTGGCTCTGTGGGGGAAGATTATTTCAAGTTGAAGGGAGCAAACCACTGACGAGAAAGCTTTTTTTCCCCTTCTGATTTAGCTCTTCTGTTACACAGAGTACTTTCTAAACCAACTTATATTTGCAAAACAACAACAATAAAAACCTAGAAGTACAATTCAAATAATATCTTAACTGAACTATACTCTTCCTTCCTCTCCAATACTCCAGGCAATTTTCCCAGTCTGGTATTCTTCAGAGATGTCCTGGACTTCAGTTCTCATAATCACTAATTAATATTATTGAGAATGAGATATTTGAGAAATCTGTCTTAAAGAGATGCTATCAGGTAGATTAAATTTGGGATATTTCCTTTCCCCCTCTCCTCTATATTCTTTTCTAAGTATGTATCCTCAGTAAAATGTTCATATTTTAATTTTGGTATCTTCTCTATTCCAAGACAGATAAATAATTTAATTATTAGCACTATCTTGTGTATACCTTCTGAGAAATAAACACCATATAGCTTACCTGGTCTAACAAGGTTAGGGCTGCAGTCTTATTAACAAAAGATAGAGTGCAATGTTGTCTCACACCAGGGACTTTAGAGGAAGAAAATACTGAGCAATAACCATGAACTTTTCAAGAAGAATTAGGAGTTCTGGGAATTAAGGGACACCATAGTTCCATTAAGACAGATTTCCTTGACCTGTTGTCAAAAATGAGATCAGGGCCCACACAGGATGCTTTCTTAGCATTATCAACCAGAGACCCATTTCTTGTCTTCAGAGTTTCATGTACAAAATTATGAAACTGCAACTTGTAAATCAGACATTGCTGAAGCATTTGATTGGCTGATTGATGGAAAGCGCTTCTGAGAGTTCTGTCTACATATAGTATGAAGTTTGAACATGGTGCTGGATGTATTTAAAACAAAGTGTAGTCCCTGAGGGACTATTGGATGATAGCCTTATATTGTAGCAGTATAGACAAACAACCAAAGAAGAAGAAATATATCTTGATCACCACCAAAGGGAGAGTAGATAGGTCACGTTAGATTTCATAAGACTGAAACTGGGGACAGTAAATTAATGTAGTTCATAATGGCAAATGTTGGACAGCTACACTGCCAATTTCTAGGTGTTCATTATTGTTTGTGGGACATTCTAGAATTTTAAATGTTAAACCTCAACCTTGCAATCCCCTGGCAACATCATTGGTCTCTCTCTAGCAGAACTAACAAGGAATCTCAGTGGATTCCATTGGGAGCCAATTTGGATGATTTGCTCCTTTATTAAACCACCATAGAATAACCATCTGCAGAAAGTCCAGCTCACATTTGCCTTCCTGAGGGAGGCTGGGAATTGTGGCGGGAAATAAAGGGGCTCAACTCCTTAAATCTATGAAATGGCAAAGGATTTGGCCTTTGTTTTTTAAACTGTAAAACTAACTCCAATGCTCCGATCAGTGCTCAGGTTTTTGCAGAAAATGTCAGTTTCCCCCTCCCCTCCTGAAATAGCTAATGCCTATGCAAAAATGCTGGGAAAATGAAAAAATTTCTTCTATTAAAAACTCTGGCTATGCTTTGGCAACTTCCTTCCTTGATGTTTATAACTGCTCAAGAATCCTCTGTACATATACCTTGTCATTCCTGGTAACTAGGAAGGAACAGATCAAATTCTGCTCCACTCTAGTTATGTGCTTGCATTTAGAGGCAGAGTTCTGGACCAACACATTTTTATAGGTCTTTTTAATCTTGCTCATTCACACTCATTCTTAATTTGAAGAAATATTTGCCCATACTATGTCTTGGATGGATGGACTACTCAGCCACACCATTTCAGCCAAGAGTCTATAAGAAAGTAACATGTAATCACTTAACCCAGTCTAGGATGACTCAATGCTTACAAATAGAAGATTACATATGGTTTATTTTTTAGTTTTACCAAGCCAAGGATTTCACAGTTGGAGTAAATAGAGAGGAAAAACTATATATTCAACTATATGCCAACAATAAAAGGTATAGATTTTAAAATGTCAGTGCATTCAGTCAATTAAGTAATGACATTTGGGAGTATCAGACTGATACCAGGTAAGCAGCTCCTTTATCCCTAAGCAAATTATTGGTTTATCTATCCTAAAAATAGCCAATTCTCCTGATTGTGTAGAAGAATTGTGTATATGCGCAGTCAGTGGTCATGTACATCCTTCTGCGCAAAACAGATATGATAGACCAAGTCCCTGTGCCAGGATCAGCATATCACTGTAGGGAAAGATGATAATATAGACTACATCCTTTTGCCATTCTCTTATTAATCTTTGATGAACTGACAGGTGATTCTACAAGACTAAGATCACTATGCTGCCATACTTGCAATAAACTAGACTATAATTATCAGATGGTTCAGTAAAATTTATTATATTTCTCGCATTTTTCCTACCTCTAACTACTAAGTCAGATAGAATTTAACTTTTTTTTAATTGCAAAAAAGTGAATAGCAAACTAACGATAGTTCCTAGGCAGGTTAACACATTTCAAACTATGAAATAATATCAAGACAAAGCAATATCTGTCTAAAATTATTTCTCATAATGTGAACAAGAAGATTTATTTAAGTGTAAAAGTAAAACAAGCTTAAAGTAATGCCAAAAGAGATGCATGGCTGTGCATGAAACCGCACAGAATTGCCACCTCATTTTAAATAATGAAATAAACCTTTGGAAACATTGTTATACCAGCCTATTTTTCCAAGGACAGAAAGCAGGCAGGGACATACCTTTCCATACATTACAAATATAAATCATCAGTTTTAACTTAGTAATCCATAGCACTATTATACTGCAGGGAATACCAATTACAACCACTTACTCATTTCTCTCCAGACTGATGACAAGTTGTTCACTTTCGGCTTGTATAAGAAATTTCAGCATTGCTGGGTGAGTCTGAAAAATGAAATGGAAGAATACAAGAATTCAATACAACAAAAGAATCTCTGCAACAGGTATAAACAGGGGCAGTGGTGTAATGGTCTTAGTGGGGATACTTTTGTCACTCTCCCCCTGTCATGGACTGACCATTATCTCCTGTGGCTGGTCTTCCATTTGGCTGCCCCCCACCACTGGGATGAGGAACCAGTTAGGTGGTTCCACCCCAGACGCCTTATGGACCCTGAGGGATTCCACAGGGCGCTGGGGTCTTTTCCCACTACCCTTACCCACAGCTCAGTTGAGATGCTGACGGAGGCCTGGCAACAGGCCGCCTCAGATGCACTTGACCGGGTTGTCCCCC
>AZIM01001077.1:131953-148043 GCA_000516915.1 Ophiophagus hannah
TATTCTATTCTATTCTATTCTATTTTCAGATCAGATACATCCTATGAAAGCCATATGATAATTTATTATAGGACACAGCCCCGTTTTTCCCCATCTGTGCTTCAACTCCTGCTAAAGGCAAGCTACCAATATGATTTATTTCTTCAGCCTCTGTCCTGCCCTAAAACTCTCCAGAGTGTGAATGGAGTATGAATGGGAGAATCAGTGGTGATCCACCACACCAGCCTGTTAAGGAGTGGGAATATGCCACGCCTGGCTTTTCCTTTAATCAGACAGCCAAGTTGAATAACAGTCAAAGAAAAGCACAAGTAAAGCCTTTTTCCAGAATGTTTCGTTGATTCCCCAATCCACTCCAGTCTAATCTAGACCAGGCTTTTTTTGGTGGGGGGAGTCTCTCATTCAATTTCTAGCCACATCCATAGCCTTTTCTAAAGTCCTTCAGGAGATAGGGCATAGAAATCCAATTATAAATAAATAAATAAAATCTATAGTAGTAGCAATGCCTGGTGGACTGAGAAGCACTAACAAGAGCTGGGAGTGGGAAAGGAGGATCATGTCATAAAAAGGTAGAGCAGTAGCTAATAAGAGAAGGGTGATTTGTTGCATTGTCCCAAACTAATATTCATTTTGTTCTTCTCTCCCATTCCCCTGCCCAGCTTCCTAAAATTATGCCAACATTCCCAGGAATTGATAAAACTGCTTTTCTATGGTCTGGTGAAGATCTGTTGAATAGTTCCAGAACCCCAATTTAAAGTTACTGTTCATGTGTAACTGGAGGAAAAATTGACTGAAATATGCAAGAATCAAAGCCAGACAGTTTACACATGACATTAAGCTATATAATATGATTTGTTTGGTTGTTTTAGCACAATCTGTAATCCACTCTAATGTGGCTTATTTAGCAAACCAATGTCAAAAGTACTAAGCTAAGTGAACTAATGCTTTGGCTCAGTAGAAGGTAATTTCTTCTCTTCTAGTGATAATCTTCCAGGGTGGAATATTATCTCTTCATAAAATAGCACTCCTGAATCTAAGCAGCAAAGAAGCTCAGTCTGTGAGGCTGATACCTATGTGAATTAAAGAGATTTGACAAAAAGTAGAAACATCTAGTTATTCAATCACTGTATATCTATGTGTGGAGATGCATATATGAAAGTTTATTTTAGAATCAGTCTGCTTTTAAGATTAAGACTTTTAATATACATCACCTAGTCCCAACTATTGTTCTTAGGTTAGACAACTTAAATGGGGATACCTGACCAGCTGACAAATCAGTAACATGCAATGCTCATATGATGTAGAAATAAAGATGTACTCACTAACTTTTTGTTTCCATTCTGTTAATGGAAGAATGCAGAGGCATGCAGGAATGTTTAATGATCTTAACTATTGTGTTAAGTTGATGAATATATCTAAAGAAATCTTCAAGGTTAGACATTTTTTTCAACAATAATTTGAAGTTCAAGTCTAGCATTAATTATTCGGCACCAAATTAATCCATAATTTAAAATACAGTTAACAAGTTCTGTGAGCAACGCAAAATAAAAATGGAACACATTGCATAAAGGCAGTCTTTGGTTTTTTTTTAAATCAAGAAACTGTTTTAAAGGAATAATATTTTGTGTTTCTACAGAATCATGAAATATACTATCATGTTTAAGTCTCGCCAGAGGGAAATATGTAAAATTACATTGAAATATGTAGAATTACATTGATAAGTGTACCAGCTTTGCTTTTGGACCATACACATAAGCAACAAATATAAACAAAATTTCTACTTTTATATTTGGCATACGGAACCTCAATCCCAGTCCTTCAGCTGCTAACTTTCCTTGCCAAATCTTCCTATAAATGCCCAGAAATATTCTATTTTACATAGTATGTTTGCCTATGGTATCTAATTTTTTAAAAGTCACTTAATTCCATTCTATTCTTTCAATAATCTTCTCAAAAGAATAGAATATTGCCACAGCTTGTAGAGTTTTGAAGGTGACAGAACAGGACCAGTTGGTTTTAAGAATTATTGTTGGCTTTCATTCTCAGAAACTATTTTCCAATTTTGAAAAGGCAGATTATTAGCCACTGAAAGTCAGCTCTCTTAGAAAGAAGACTTAGCTGAATCATTAACTCCATGACTCAAAATAGCCTTTGTTTCCTTTATCAAATGTCATCATATTCTCCTCTTGCTGTTAGCCACACTTTTAAAGGGTAAGAAGTAAAATTAGATACATTATTGAAGTACGCTAATTTCCTGTAACATATTCATCCAGGTCTAAAAGTTATTTAGACCATGGTAAAAGTTTAAGCAGAGTTTAGATACTTCAAACAAGTGAAATATATTTCTAAATTATCTATAAGGTACTAACAGAAAATGAACATAAAAGTTCTAGAAAGGGGTTTCCACATTTCCCAGACTTGAATTTCATTGAAAATCTTTGGGGACATCTTTAACATGCAGTACATGCAAACTGATTTAAGAATATTTCTAAGCCAAAAGAATTGTGCAAAAGAAGAGTGGGGAAAAATCCAAAAACAAGACTAGATTTTTAGCCTGCTATGGGAAATATGTGATTTCTGCCAAGGAACATGTAACAAAATACTGACTGAAAGGGTGACTACATTTCTTCACTTGCCATTTTCATATTTCTTATTCTGAATCTGTAAAAAACTGCACATATACTAAGCACACATTCACATTTGAAAAACAACATTATGTTTAAGTTGGTATAGCACAGAAGTTACAATAGCTTCTAATCACTTAGAGCAGTGATTCTCAAACTGTGGTCCCCTGACTTTGGGGGAGGCACGATATCCACAAAAGCTTGAAAAAATGTTATGATTTAAATCTTGAGTTAAGATTTAAATGGTGGCCCATGGCCATAGTTCATGGCCACAAAAGGTATTTAAAGGCAGTCCGTGGTGAAGAAAAGATTGAGAACCACTGGCTTAGAGATTTACACAAATACATTGGGTAATGGAATACTTTCTTCTGTCTTGTCAATCATGCTGCTTTTTCCAACGTGGTGGTCTCCAGTTAAGTTTGGTATACGACCCCCAAATTCCCCATCTAAATGTATTCCCAACGTTGCCAGAAACCATTAGAATGGGAAAATTGCTTATTACCTAACACACCTGGCATTTAAGAGAATAACCAGACAAAATACATTAAGCCTGAGAACTACAGAGATGAATAATTACTAGTTATTAAATGCTTTTCTTAAAACAGTTACTAGAGCCCGAGATAAATATTGATACATACACTCATTTTAGAAGAGATCTTTGGCCTCCCCAGTGGCTTTCACAGGGTGCTTTACTAAATCACACTGCTTTGCAAAACCTCAATGGTCTCCATTCTAGCTAAAGGCAACAAGGGGGTAGAATTTGGTTCATTAAGACATTTCAGCATCTTCTTACATGTAAATAAATAGAAGTGCAATCTGTATAAAAATGTAGGATATTAAATTGAGTAAAAAGTAAACATATTTTACAAATGTTAAAAGTGATTTACTTCTAAATTGAATTTACTACCCTCTTCCCTAACCTGAAGCTCCTCCAGATGTGTAAGAAGTATAACTCCCAGATCACCAACCAACATTGTTGTCCTTGCCCAGGGAATTGGTACGAATTGTACTGGGGCTTGAATGTTGTTTGGGAAGAAAAACAAACACACAAATGACTGCCATTTCACCCCTTGGAAAACAGTAAGACTGAAACAATGCTAGACAGGTCAAATTAAAAAAAAAACATACAGAAGGGATAGGGAGAATATTTCCAATTTCAAAGGCTTTCTTTTGAAGGAAAAAGAAAGTTCACAGAGCTCTTGCCTAGTGCAGCATAGTTGTAGTTTAAAGATTCACTTGTACTCTGCAAAATCAGCTCCTTTAGAGACTATCCTAACAACCACTATTCCAATGAAATAGATTCCTGTATGTCCACTGTAATAAAATTCTGCATTTTAAAAAAATATTCATTAAATATGGCCTGGAAGTTTAAAAAAAATCCTGGAAGAAGGCAATAGCAGACAAGTTCTCTTACTAAGAAAAATGCATGGATATGTTGAACCCAACTTGGATAGACTTCATTGAAAGCTGTTGTTAGCCAAGGTCCTAAGGCATATGATTTACCAGCCCAGGTTTTCAGACATTAATACATTCCTTGCAAATGGAACAGCAAAGAACAAAACAAAAAAGATATTGAGAACCTGGAAATTTGGGCAGAACATAATAATCTGCTCTTAAGGTTTATTCACCCCAGCCAATAGGAACTAGCAATCCTAGATTATAAGCTGTGTATTCAGTGCCCTAATAAATAACTTTATGTAGATTAATTTTATTTTGTTAAAATATGTATAGTTCCCAGATTTGTACCTATGCCAAGGCTCTGAAAGAGTTTCCTGTTTCCAAAATGAAACTATTGTTAAGCTCTCCCAGTGTTAAAATCCTTTTATGCAGGCTCATAAAACATTTTAATTGTTGGAAGTGCTATATAAATGACAAGGAGCAAGAGCATCCGTTTACTTTGGTGCTAGATGGATAACAGTTTTTGTATACAGGACTGTCTAATGCAGACACAACAGACTCATAAATTGAAGCATAGATAATTTATTACACTCATAGACCAACAAACAGAGCCTTATATCACACTAAACAGTCAGGGTCTCTACAGCAAACAAAGCATTCCTCAAAGCATTTATTGTGTGTGCGTGGCCCCTTGCAGGGAGTCCCAGTCGAAGCATGGATGAGTCTGAGGGAAAGTATATGGTGAGGTGAGTTGTCCGATGGACTTCAGATAATGCAATAGTTTCAGGGTTAAGATTTTTTTGTACCCAAATGTCTCAAAATCAGGCTCAGGGTCATAATGACACTGAGAACATTCACCTACCCTATAGCTTTGGCAAAGGATAAAAACATTAAATAATGTATCAAGGAGGAAGAGTTGGAGATCCAGCAGGACTCAAGAGAGAGCTGTTGAGATCAGGCCACAGAAAAGCTGGCAGTTTTCAGACTTCAGACCAGACATCAGACATTGCTTGGTGTTGTCTGCAAGTTTGATTAATTCCCCTTCTATCCCATCATCTAGATCATTTATGAAGGGTTCAAGAGCAGTGCACCCAAGACAGAGCCTTGAGGTACCCCATTACATACTTCCCTCCATGTAAATGTAGTTTCACCGAAGACTACATGATGAGTGTGATTGGTCAGTCAACTTCAAATCCATCTGGTGGTTTTTATCCCACATTGTTCTATCTTACCAAGAAACAGGCTGTGATCTACTCCACCAGATGCCTAACTGAAGTCTAAATAAATTATATCCACATAATTTCTCTGATCCACTAATTTAATCACTTTACCAAAGATTCGTCCAGCATGATCTGTTTTTAGCAAACCCATGTTAGCTTCTAGTGATTATTTTGTTTATTCCTAGGTGCTCACAAATCTACTGCTTGATTGTCCTTTCCAGGATTTTTGCAGATATTGATGTTAAACTGATTGGTCTATAGTTTCCTGGATCCACTTTCCCCCCTCCTTGAATACTGGAATCACATCTGCTCTCTTCCAGGCCTCTGGCAGTTTCCCCCCCTCACTTCAGGAACTCTGGTTTTGTTCAGTGGTTCCAAGGTCACATCTGCCAACTCCTTCAATACTGGGATGTGAACCATTTGGTCCTGGTGATCTGACCTCATCTCAAGTGGATAGGTGTTCTTTTACCAATTTTTTACCTATTCTAACCTACCTTCCTATTCTGTCTCCCACTGTTGTTATGCTTTTTATAGGTTGGGCTGTTTTTCTTGTGTATAAAGATAGATGCGAAGAAGGAATTAAGCTGCCCGTCATCTTTTTACCATCTTCTCCCATTAGTGAACTGATCATTTCCTTGACTTTTTTTCTTTTCCCTTAAATATTGAACTAAACTTGTTTTGTTACTTTTGGCATCAAAAGTAATAAAGTATCGGTCAAAGCACAGAGAGAAGCTACAGGAAGGGTGGAGAAAGAGAGAGAGAGAAGAACAGATGAAGACACTATGAAAAGCTGCATTTGAAATTTCCTGCATAGAATTTATTAAGCTAAGGCCACTGCAGATATTAAATATCAGTGTGAATTGAGAAATGCTGTGTACATGTGCCTGGAAATTTCCTGTCTTTTTTTCTCACCCTCCAATACACACATAGATAACAATGTTATATAAGTCTTCCTAAGTATGCAGATATTTTAATGCAGGCCAGATCCGGCCTGTGGGGTGCTTAGATCTGGCCCATGGGCCCGGCCTGAAAACAATAAAGGACCAGCCCATGGTGCCTCTGCCAGCGAAAAGGAAGCTTGGGATGACCACATACAGCCCTCTCCAGCACTGTTTTGGGCCATGATGGCCTCCTGCAACCCTCTGCCAGCAAAAACAGAGCTCTGAACAGCAGAGGGCTGCAGGAAGCTGTCATGGCCCAAAACAGAGCCTGGGAGGGCTGTGCTTGGCCTCCCTGAGCTTCATTTTCACGGGCAGAGGGCTGCAGGAGGCTGTCGTAGCCAAAAGCANCCCCCAAGATCAAACACAACCCTGATGCAGCCCTTAATGAAATTGACATGCCTGCTTTAATGCCTTAAGGAAGGGACATCATTCCTTCTAATATGATTAGTAAAGTTTCCCTTTCGATGCTTTGCATAGCCTTAATTAGTAGGAATTAAATGTTCCAAATTTGATCCCAGAATTTCAGAGCTCACAATAGTACAAATGTACCACCTGTCAGTTCTGAAAAAAGATGCACCTATTTTTTTAAAGTTGCAGACATATGCAACATTCATACCTCCAGGTCCTTCAAAGAACATTTTTGGAACTTAATCTGAAGCATATAGCTGAACTAATTAAAAGAATAACTAATTAGTATCATAACTGTAGATGCTACATATAGCACACTATATGAATATATTGTATGCTTCCTGCAATTTCCAGGATTGAAAGATTAGATGAAAGTTGGCATAGGGTTATGGTTATGTTTGTCAAAAGAAAACATTGTTGAAAAATTTTTCTACTTGCAATAAAAAAATCGCTTTAATTTCATTTTGAAAAGACTAGTCAACTGAATTAGTTTTTGGTAAATAAATGATAGTCACAAGATTCAAACATGTTCATTTGTTTCAGTAGAACAGTATACAGTACTTAAAATAACTAGCAACATTATAATGAAAGTAATTGCATTAATGTAAGTGGCATTTATTTGTTATATCTCCAGGTTTCAAATGATCTTTTGGCAATGTATTAGGAGCTAACATCTGTAATATATAAACAATGTATTCTAAAATAAAATAATAATTTTTAAAACCATTCACATCACAAATTGCTATGTCAAAAAACACAGGCATATTTATGATAGGTCTTAAATAAATGCCATTCTGAACAGCTTTGTAGTAATGAACATGTCCAAAGTTCTGGTAGGAGACTGTTTTGCCACTGGTGAAAATCTGAAGTTTCACATTTTCTTAGAAAGGAATCTAACTAGCTGGGTGCATTAGGGCATATTTGAAGCTATGAGAGGGAGGGTTTAAGTGGCAGGATGATGCACGTATGCACAACTCCATTTATGAAAGTGACATGCATGCCTTCCACTTGCATGAATGGAGCTTTGCGCATGAGTGGAGGGGGCATGTGGACATGCTTGTGCTCACACACAAAGCTCCACTCGCACAACTGGAGGGAGTTCTCACATGTGGAGGACATTCATGGGCAAAACTCCATTTGGACAAATGGAGCTACACGCACGAACACAAGCACCCATTGCATGTATGAGTGGAGCTTCATGTGTGCTTGCCCATCTCTCCTATGGCCTGGATTTGAACAGGCAGCAGCCCGATAGTTATGTCCTGGGGGTTGGGGATCTCTGTAGGAAACTATGTGCCAGATTGCATATCATTTTCAGAGCAACCCCACTTCATTAATTTCAATAATATTTTATTTTCTCCAGTATTAATAACTCTATAGGGTATATCATATCTTAGTTCACCTTGGTTTTTTACATTTACCACCACAGTTTTAAATGCTGAATGTTGAAATGCATCCTTAGAATTGGAAAAAAAAATGAGGGATGCAGAGAAAATAAGGAGATAAGGTCACTAGTTTAAGTAAAGAATTAAGTTCTTTAATACCAGCCTTATGAAATTATTTAACTGTCACTGAAGCAGTTGGTGTGAGCTTAAATGGACTCTGGGGGATGGTAGAGGACAGGAAGGCCTGGAAGGAATGTTGTCCATGGGGTCGCATTGGATGGGACATGACTTCGTGACTAACAACAACTATTACTACTACAGTTCTACAGAGCTGTTTAAATGTGTGCTTGAAAAAACTTTTGCAAAACTCAGTTAAACATATAATGATCTAAAAGGCAAAGGAAAAATTAAAAAGCTATGGTTTAAAAATGCATTTGCACACAGCTGTCTTTTCCTAGTGTTTATGATTACCGCCATTTCACACACAAAAATACATTTCTAGATATTTAAACAATTAGTGATATAGCAGAGTGAGTCCAAAATTGTGGAGTAGAGACATCACAATGCTACATTACAGATGTACTCTCAGAGTTAACTTTTATTGATTGACTCAATGTCAAATGAGACAGCTCATATACTATTTCTGGTAAATAGTAGAAAAATTGCCAGAGAATGTGTGTAAGGCTAACTCATTGCAAATTCAAGGTCAGACGTTTGCAGATTTTTTTTTATCCTTATGCATATGATTGAAGTACAAAGTAATCACAAAGGTAAACAAGGAAATGGTTCATCAAGCATGGAATAGCAGAACTGAATGATTCATCAAGTCCTATCTCAAAGACATTAAGGCCAGTTTATTTGGTTAGAAAAAGCTATTCCCTTAATTAAAAAAAAACACAAACCACACTCTATTTTGTCAAAATGGCTGAAAAATCTGAACAATTTATTGTATTCAGAAAGAATAATACAAGATATCTCAGTTATGCCACTTTCATTTTAACAAGGGGGAATAACATGATTGGGAATAGCTTCCTGGACTCCCACTAAAGAATAACACACAGCTGAAAGAGATTCTCAAAGTCTGTTGTCATCTATTTATTATCTGTCTGTCCATCCTGAGTCAGATCATGAACTATCATTGCTGAAAGAGGCTGAGATTTCCAGGAAAAACCTAAGCATTCCAGGAACAAGGCCATATGCACAATACAGTCTCAGACAAGGCCACAACCTTAACGAAGGGATTAAGTTCAATTTCTTTAAAGGGTTAAAGCTTCAAATAAAAGCACAAGTGCTTTAGCTTGCTAAACTGCCACCACAACTACATCATGGGACAAGGCAAAAGGCACAACAGAAAAGGTGCACGTGTATACTGATAAAAAAGGAAATCTGCTCTGAAAAAAATGGGAGATACATTAGGGAAAGTTATACTTCATGGGGCTAGTGTTAATGCTGTACTGCTATACACACTATACTGGTGTGTTGATTATGAAGGTTTTGTGACTAGCTTAGGAACATGGTTACTGCATTTGTTCTTAATGTGGTAAACATTCCTGTAGAGGGGAGCAGGAATTAGTATAATTGTGATCTTGTGACATGTAACTGATGGTAATGCTAAATAAAAGTCACTGTGGGATATGGGTGAGGTACATAGGCTATGAGGGAGACTGTGTCACCTTTTCTGTAAAATAATGTTTTTGTTTGCAATCTCCACCTTGGTGTGTTCAATTTGGGGCATGGGTCCACCAGGCAATGAACCCAACATTGGGCAGGGGCAATGTCATTACTTCATATATTGGGTGGTATACACTGTATTCTCATGGTTGTCTCTATGAAAGACAAATAGTGACATATAGTACCTTTATACATGTGCATCAAACATCAAGATTCAAATATGGAAAAAGTCCCGTTTGCATAATGAAAGCATTGCACATGTGGTTTCATTCTGGAATCACTGCAACTTGTTGCAGATACTATACAAGTAGTTCTTATCACCAAACTGGGTCTTGGATTTTGGTTGTTAAGTGATTGCAATCATTAAGCAAGGTGCCCATGGAATTGCCTCACCCAACAACTGTAATCCTGACTCTCCCAGTTGTGGTTATTAAATGGACAGTAAAAGAGCTGCCTGCTAAATGAGGGCAGGCAACCCACCTCTGCGCACAGAACGGAATTCCTGGATCAAAGATTGGAGCTTTGTTACTCTAGTCCACCATAAACCTTTCATTCCCCTCCATCAGTGGTGGGATTTAGCCAGTTTGCACCAAAATTACCCACCCACCCCGCTATCAAAGTGGATCCTGGGCGCTGAACTATGCTACAATAGAAAAACTGGCACTGAGCAGCCAGGGTGAGGGAAGAAGAAGTCCACTTTCCCTCTTTCTTCTCCCTGCTCCTCCTTCCCTCATGTCGGCTGATCCATTCCCCATTTCTCCATTGCAACGCAACGTAGCACCTAGGATCCACTTTGATAGTAGGGGGCGGGTGTAATTTAACAACCTGTTCACCCAGGGTCAGGTTGGTCATCGCTGGAGGCTCGTCCCGCATGTGTGGTAGAGCTGGAGGACGGGGATGTGCCACACCCTCCATGACAGCCAACCTGACCCTGGGCAAACTGGTTGTTAAATTATTTGAATCCCACCACTGCCCTCCATGTGTGCAGGAGAACTGCTACACTAAGCCAGAGAAAGGAAGCTTGGATCTTTGGGACCCAAGCTTTGTTTCTTCAGCCCAGTTTGGTGGTTCTCCTCCCTCTGTTTGCAAAAGGAAACCATTGCATTTGGCTAGAGAAAGGAAGCTCATATCTTTTTCTACCCTTTCTACCCTTCAGAAACATTGCATTCATTAGCTTTCTAGTCAGAAAGCTAGCAAACATGATGTTTCTCAACAGTAGAAAGAGGTTCTTTCTAGCCTTCAAAACAACTGCAAGAAGAATGCCAGCTCTTGCAATGTTTCTGAAGACAAAAAAAAAGTCCATAAAGAACTTTTCTACCATTCAGTAACATTGTGTTTGCTAGATTTCTGGCTGGATAGGTAGAGAACACAATGTTTCTAATAGAAACATTGATAGAAATGTTGGAAAGAAGATTGGATCTTCAGGATGGACGCAAGCTTCTTTTCTCCAGACCATCACTGGAGAACCCTTCGGTGTGGGAAGAAGGGGAGAAGATTCTGGTGCTGGAGAAAAGACATTTGCATCCTGAAGATCTTTGTTTCTCCAGCCCCTGGCAGGTGTTCCCTCACACACACATGGAAGGGAGAGGAAATCTTTCCTTGGGTGGCAGAAGTTTGCTATCTTCTGACTTCTGCACTGAATTTTTGAGGAAGCCAGTAGAGAAGATTGCAAATGGTGATCATATGATTGCAGGATAGTTGGTAACTGGTCATAAATGCGAATAGGTTGCCAAGATCCTATGATCATAGGGATGGAGTGGCAGTCATAACTTCAAGGATGGGTCTCAGGTGATTTTTCCTGATCTGTCTCTGTCTCTCTGTCTCTCTCCGTCTCTCTCTCTCAAAAAAGAAAAGATGTTAAGCAATCTGTTGTAAGCTGAGGACCACCTGAGTATTATGAAGGTGCCTCAAAGAAGACAGAATCTGCATAATTCCTGATTTCCTATGTGGGGAATTTCTCATGCCTTTGCTTTTTAGAGCTGATGATAGGGAAAGAATCATTAATTGCATTGAAAGAATCATTAATACTTATTGGTTGGTTAGTTCTTGTAATAAATTCTTTTACCCTATGAGAATCCCTTTATTTTCTAGGGCCCATATACTGTACTTGACATCAAACTGATACTGTGAGAGAAAAAGAAACTTGCTTTAGCTTACCAGGTTTTAATGAAGCAAATATATTCATTTCAACTGCTTCTACTAAAATGTAGGTGTTTATCTTCGTTAAGAAAAAAATGCAATATGGGTAAAGGAGATAGCATAACATGAGACATGCTACAAACAAAGACAACACAGTTTTCAAAATAAGGATGCAAAAAAGATTCTTCTGTTCCAGTGTTGCCCTGTGAATTTTATCTTCTCTTTATTTTATGGTTGCCTTTGGAAGGTGAATTAAATAAAGTGAATATTTTACCTAGACTTAACATTTTCCTGTCATAACATTTTCCTGTCTTACAAGAAGTTTGTGGTATGTGTAATTCCATAATAATTTCTCATTTCAAGCCAATGCATGCTTTCTCACAGAAGATTTTGGAGGCTGAAATATATTTAATGCCTGATGCACTTTCTAAAGTCATGTGTGTCATGTTAGACTGTTTGACTTTTTAGATGTTATTTCAAGACACTGATAAGTATGTCAACAGTGAATTTGGCTGATAAATTGGAGATTAGAAGTGCTTGGGTGTTTGAATGCTTATACAGAGGCCAACTAAATGCAACTGTGGCAGCTGAGATTTTGCTTCTGAAATGGCACATCTAGCATTGCCAAAGCTGGAGGGAATGTAGCATATCCCTTGGTGGATGACATGATATCTGAATAGAAAAAAATATATATAGCTGTAGGTTTGTAACTTTTTATATAATTAGTTTCCTTCAAAATCTCATTTTTGGCCAATTAATTCAGGTCAATATGAGACATACAATCTACTATTCCAACAGTTGAATCAGACAGGCCATTGTCCATAGATTCTGTCCATAGATTATGGACAGATCATTGTCCATAGATTATTGGACCACATCCTGGATCAACTTTAGAATGAACTGTGATATGTTAGTTCTTCAAGTTGCCTTCTATACTCCATTTGGGGTACAATGACTTTGTTTGTTTGTTTGTGTCAGGTTTTGACTCCTGGTGATTGCCTGGACAAGTTCCTGAAGTTTTCTTGGCAAGATTTCAGTAGTGGTTGTTATTGCCTCTTTCCTAGGACTGTGAGGTTGTAACTGGTCCAAGGTTATATAACCAGTTAGTTTTCTGCCTAAGTGGGGGACTAGAACTCACTCTTCTTGTTCTAGCCCAATGCCTTAACCTCTATACCAAACTGGCTCCATAATGACATTACAGTTCTTGATGTTTATAATATATACCTATGTTCTAAGGTAATGCAGTAACCTAAAGTGGTGCCCACCTTATTCCTGATTGCAATGTAAGAGTTGAATCCAAATGGCAGAGTCTATAATCTTTCATTCACTGGAATCTTTGCCAGAGAACATGGTTTCAGAAAGTCTCTGTGAATAGCATATATATTTGCTGAAAGCTGATTCACTTAACATGTCACAGAAATCAACAGTGCAGGTCAATTTAATTCATTTTAACTTTATGCAATTTAATTGTATTTATTTAATTATATTTATTAACAATATAATTGTATTTATTTAATTATATTTATTAACAATATAAAAAGAACTATGCTTTATGCAGTTGCTAATGTCCATTGGGTGAATAGAGATGGCAGGGCCTGGGGGACAGGAAAGCACAGAATTCTAACATTTGTCTTATCTTTTGTATCCACTGAATCTCTCTGTGCGTGTCCTGTTTTCACTACCTGGCACTATGTGACTACTCACCTTAAGTCTCAAGAGTCCCAACTGCACTGCTGTTCTGTCATTGGAAAGCAAAGAAGATAGAGAGCAGACTGTGCTGGAACAGTCTGTCTGTCTGTCTCTGCTTCTGTCTCTGTCTCTCTCTGCCTCTCTGTCTGTCTCTCTGTCTGCCTCTCTCTCTGTCTCCGTCTCCCTCCCTCCCTCCCTCCGTGTGTGGGTGTGGGTGTGTGGGTGTGTGTGTAAGAAGCTGTTGACCAAGACTGCCAACAGACACGTTTGGTTAAGTGAGCCTAGAATGCAGGGGAGGCAGAAAAGCTTAAAAATTGAATGACTGTTTACAACTGAACCATATTGTTACTGTACAGGACAGGGGAGGTTAAAGATGTTCCTTTGAGACAGTCCATCAACTATGAGATGTTTTAGAAGTATTCGTTCATGTATTTGATTTTTATCTCACCTTTTTATTTTGGTCAATTCAAAGTACAATTGCTATTTCCTCACAACAGTGACTCTGAAAGGTGAGTTTGGCTGGGAGATAATGACTGGCCCAAAACCATCCAGCCAGCTTTTATGCTTGAGAGAGGACTAGAACTCACAGTGTTCTGGTTTCTAGCCCAGCCCCTTAGCTAATATACCAAGCTTTGGATGTTTGTTCAAATGGCTCCAGTGAACTGAAAACCATAAGAATTTGCAATTTCCTGACTCAGGCACATTAGATGTGGAGGAAATTTACTCCAGGAAGATTTTGACAAAGAAGAAGATAAAACAATGCATTCACAGTACTCTTTTTTTTGAGAGAGAGATGGAAGGCTGTGACTGTTACAAAGAGAAAAACAGCCTTGTAGTTTGAGAAGCAGCTTAGACAAATGCCATGATGGGGAAGAAAAGGGGAAACATGAAAGAAGAAATAAGGAGCAGAGACATTCTAATTGGGATATGTTCAGATCAGTTTGGAAATGTCACCACTCCTTATTGTCAAATTGTAAGCCAGCATGAATGTATCCTCAGGGTCTCCCACTGGATGTACCCTCAGGTTTATTATTAAAAGAAACACCAGAGGATATTTTAGATCTTTGTACTACAGTGCTTTCACAACCAACTATGGCAGTAGCAACCATCTGAGCAATGTGCACAGCTAGAGTGTGGAGAAGATATTTTCTTCACAGCTAATAGTATGTGAAGACCTAACTAAAGGCATTGGGAGAAGCAATGAGGACGGCTCAATAAGCAGCTGGTTCTCTTATGCAAACAGGCACAGCAATTTCAAAATCCAGTAGAAAGAAAGATAAGATTCCACCTGAAAACTACAACCCAGCAGAGGGACTTTAGAAACCAGCAACATTGCAATGGGCCTGTCCCAATCCTTATGAATTGGAGAAACCATGTATGTTTATGTTCTCTGGTCTTCCCCTGATCTGAAAATATGGCCAGCACCATTGATTCTTGAGGGCTTGAGAATTTTTTTCCAGAGAACTAAAAATTGTATTGCTAGTTTATTGCCCTACCTAGAGTGATATAAATCGGTGATTGGGTCATATTTTACATACCAAACATAATAGATTACAAAGGGAGGAGAGATGGCCAGAAACAATTCCTACTGCTGGTGAATTTCAGGAAACATTGGATTGGCATTTATTGTGTGAGGTTTTCCATCATTGTACAGTTTTATTGCTATGTTATTTTCTCCTTTATTTCTCTTTGTATAAAACATTTTCCCAGGTTTTCTGATACTTTAACAGATTGCAGTGGTGGGGAATAGTGCTAAATTCCTGTCCAAGGTAAGCCTACTTATCAATTTTCTTTGTGTATCAATCAAATGATTTGCACAAAAACTGAGAGAATATTGAAAGAGCTTTTTTTTAATATAGTATCTTCCACACTTGCTTTTTACCCTTTGCCTCCACACCAAATTAAAAAAGCAGTTAGTAGGCATTTTCCCATCATAATTCATAACGTTTGGAGGGATGGGTAGAAAATCAACCCTTGCTATCAACCAGCCATTGTCTCTAAAGTGCCTGGAATGCTATACATAAGGATAGCACCATTTGCTGGCATCTTGCCATTGGGCAGGATAGAGACTGTCAGTGAAGACAACAGTTTGCATGCTGATGCAATCTCCTCCTGGCCTAAAATGAACAGCAATTTCACTCAACCGTGAAGGAGAATACTAGTGCAGACATGGATGGAATGAACTTAACATCCTGACTTTATTTTATAAAACTCAAGACAGAATGCATAATGCTCCCTCTGTTTTTTTCCCACACAGACAATCCTATGAAGAGAGACTGGCTCAAAGTCACCCAGTCATCTTCTGTATTTAAAGACAAACTACAACTCAAAGTACCCCAGTTTCTAGTCCAACAGCTTAACTTCTACACCAAGCTTCATCTGTTTAAGAGCAATCATAAAACTTGACTTTGTGAGCATTAGTATAAAAGGAACATGATCTTTGGTAAGTATAGAACAGCAAGAGAAGCAGTGGCTCAGTAGCTAAGACGCTGAGCTTGTCGATCAGAAAGGTCGGCAGTTTGGCGTTTCAAATCCCTAGCACGAGTGAGCTCCCATTACTTGTCCCAGCTTCTGCCAACCTAGCTGAAGTTTTCGTACATTTTTACGTTCATCTTTTT
>AZIM01001077.1:238878-251915 GCA_000516915.1 Ophiophagus hannah
GGAGCTGGCAGATGTTATCTCAGAACCATTTTGTACTTAAAAAGTCTTGTAGCACCAGGGAACTTCCAGAGGATTGGAAAAGAGTTGATGTGGTTCCCATCTTCAAAGAAAAGGGGGGTGGGAACCAGACCCAGGAAACTACAGATCAATCAGCTTAACATTAATATCTGTGAAGATACTGAAAAAAATAATCAAAAACTAAGATCTGTGAACATCTAGAAACTATAACTAGTAGATAGCATGGGTTTATTAAAAACAGATCATGCAAAACCAATCTTATTTCATTCTTTGACAAAGTGACTAAATTAGTAGACCAGTGAAATGCTGTGGAAATAGTATATTTAGACTACACTCTGATTCTGAAATCCAGCTTCCCCTTTCAACTTGTCAGAAGTCAGATGGGAAGGTTGCAAATGGCAATCACATAATTCTGGAATGATGCAACCATTATAAACACATGCTGGTTGCCAAGCACATGAATTTTGATCATGTGACCATGGGGATACTGCAACAGTTGTACATGTGAGGACTGGTTTTAAGTTACTTTTTTCAGTAGTGGTAACTTTGAATAGTCGCTGTATGAGTGGTTGTATGTCAAAGATCACCTGTATATAGATAGGATTGCTAGAAGATACTTGACTTATGTCTGACCCTCTCTAGCAAATTATTAAACCACAGGAATGCAACCTCCCAGATTTACAAGGGATAATCACTGGTACAAAAATATAGAACTTGCATTCATGGCTAGCAACAAAACAGTGTTTATAAACTTTGATTGTTTAGACACTGATCAATAATGGAAGACTGGTGAATCACCTTTAAAAAAATCAATTGTAATGTGGACTTGGACACAGCTGTAGCAATTTTAAGCATGTGTTGGAAACAAAATCTAAAATCAGACCCTTGGCATTAGGTGCCATTTAGTTGGCAAATATATGAAAGTATTAAATAATCTCTGGAGCTGCATTTGGTAAACATTTTCTTTTAGCATTACACAATAAATCTTTCCAAAGGCTGCCTCATGTTTTCATATAAGGAATCGTAGATGGGCCAAAATAAAATACAAACAGCTGTCAATTATTTCTTATGGAGTATTTCTTATAGAGAAGCAAGTACTGGACAAAGGACAAAACAAGAGAAAGCACTTAAAAAGATGAGATAATGCAAGCCACTTTTCATATTCTGGGAACATTTTCAGAGTATTGTTTGGAGATTTCGGCATGTATCTCTCATTAAGGATATCTAGAATAGTATTTCTAGCTTTCCAAACAACAAACTGAAAATATATACAACCCACAGAGAACAGCTAGAATGGCAATTGGATGGAAATAGAGTTTATCTATAATCCTAGTTGAAAAAAAGACTTAAAAGCTAATGAAAAAAGACATGAAAACCTAATGCAGTGGGGAAAACAAAAGAACAAATAGCTAAGAAAGCAAGCAAGCAAGATACTTCCATTAGTAATATTCACATAGACTCTCTACACTGTATGAAGCACAATCTTTATGTGTTGATAGAGTGAGTTGCAGTTTTCCAACTTAAATTTAACATTCCTTCTGTTTAACTTTTCATTCAGATGTTATTCCCCCTTTTGACCAATATAAACTAGCCATACCTTGAACCATCTTTGTTGCCTTTCCCTAGATGGCTTTTTGTTCATGCTGTGGAAAAGCAATCTCTTTTATAAAGCAAACAGTATCATGCAGCTGGTGGGTAGTCTGGATAGGTTTCTGTTAAATTTTTTGAAGGAAAATACTTGGTTAAGGACAAAGCATACACTGAGCCAATCACTAATGAGTCTAAATCCCCATCCTCAATTTTCAATATGAACACATATAAAAGTGTGCATAAAGAGAAGAGTCTGTACTATGGCAGTAGCAACACACACTCCCTTTATATATTGTCTTATCTTGCATATTGAGAGAACTCAATTCCCAATCTCCATAAGCTCTTTACTTCCAGTATAGAGCTGTAAGTCAGGGATAGCCCCTTTCCAATGTACACAACTGTCCAAAAGAAAACCATAAAGGAAGTGAAGAATATTACTGCATTGCTTCGTTTTGTTCTAAATCACCCCCACACTCAATGAAGCCAAGACAGCAAGGAAGTTAAACATCATAACCAGCATGACAGTACTAGTGCTGATCCTAAAGTAATATTTTGTTTACAAATGCAGGTTGATTAGATATGCTGAAACATCTGGAAAAAATAAAACTCTCAACTTTTATAATCTTATCTAAATTAATTCAACCTGGAACTGAATATCCTAAACAATTGTGAATTAAGTCAGAAATTATTAAAATATACATTAGATTTTAGAGCTGAAACAATAATTCTGTATCAGAAATGTTTTAAGCACTATGCTTACAACTGTCATCATGCTATCCACTCAAGTGAACAGTTTTATACAACTTAAAATACTTGTGTAAATCTTGCGCCAAATAAAGGTATTTAGACATGGAGGAAAATATGCAGATATTATATATTGATTCTCCCTGGATGTCTTAATTTGGAGTAAAAGGGTTTTTTTTTTAGATATGGCTGATTTTGTAGCTAAGATGCTTATAGAGAACAAGAAAGTGTACTGCTTTTGTTTTATCAGACAGGAAAAAACAAATCAGTTTCTCAAAACATGTTCACTAAAACTGATATCCATGTATAAGAAAATATTAGCATGAAACAAAACAATTCAACCTTATATTATGAATTGCACTGATGGCAGACCACAATAAAAGGATCTTCCTGCTGTGTTAAGAATCCTATATATTGATTGTGAGCGTAGCCACATTAGTAACAGAAGGCTGAAACATTAGAGAGCAACATTTGGAGAAGTAGAACCAAACAAAAACTAAAGGAAAAAAAATGACTATGGAGATTCTCCGTCGTATAGATCATGGATGTCCCAAAAGTGCTCTTCAAAAGGCAACTGGGCTTTGTTTTTCCTTGGAGACATTTCTCTTCTTATCTAAGAAGAAGCTGAAAAAGCTTCTTGGATGAGAAGTGAAATGTCTCCAAGGAAAAACAAATTCCAGATGCCTTTTGAAAAAGCACCTGTCACGTCCCCACGGCATGCCCGGCACCGTGACACCAGCATTTGTGCCTGCTACTTACCATTGAAGGGGCAGCCCAACAAAGAGACCCACTGATGTCGAACGCTGAAGGCAGACATGGATGTTTCACCATGGGGGGAACCTTCAGGAAAAGGGGCACTAGACTTATGTTGGAGTGTGGGATATTGCAAACATGGACGTTTCACCATGGGGGGGACCTCCAGGAAAGGGGCACTAGGCTTACGTTGGGGTGTGGGATATTGCACGAGCATGATTATGGGGGTGTGGTAACCGTGTGGTAACTGGGATAACAAATAGCAGCCGGATGGTGGATAACCTAATTAAGGTATTACATCCCCCGGATGGTGGATAACCTAATTAAGTTATTATGTTGTAAATAAATACAGCTCTGGCTGCGGTGAGCAACAGAGCTGACTTTAATGTCGTATCGCTATTTGTCGTTACTCAAGTCCAGAGTAGCGTGTGGACGAATAAAGATTCACTTCGTGAACAGCTTCATTTGCTTTGGTTTTTCCCGGAACCCAACTGAACAGCTGAGAATGAGAGCACCCCTGTGTCTGGCATAATGGGGAAAAATGAAAATGCCCTCCCACTGACCTATACAGCAAGTCACATGACTAGGTGTCTTCATTTAACTTTAGTGCAAAGAGGACAAGCAGAGTAAAGTACCTTAATGACTTGTTCAAATCTTAAACTTCAGTATGCCAGGCTGTATATTTTGTTTTGGGATATTCTTGTTTTTAAATTGGTATCTCCAAGATACTTTTTTCAAAAAACATTGAAGGTAGGAAAATTCAAAGAAGGTGTCTTTACAACATCTTATTTCAAATTCTGTCCCTTAATAAATGCCAGAATTTGCTTTGCATTTCTGACACTCTTTCCATTCAATGGGTTGCATTATATGCCTGATATCTTTGGGTAGCAACTAACTAGAGACAATGAAGCAGTTAACCAGATGCTACAGTATTCAGCAACAATATAGATGTTGCTAATATTAATAAGCTTCTTATTTATGGCAAATCTTAATTAAAAACAAGTTAGCTGCAACTATGTAATTCTATTTGCACCCTAGATTTAAAAGGGGGAGATTAGATGGGGAGTAATAATAGCATGTATTATTTCATTTACTGTAGTCCTATTACACTGAAGGACGATCTATTCATCCTGCCAGTGCATTTTAGAAGTAATTTGTTGAAGAAATAGTTGAATCTCTTTGAAGGTATTGAACTCTCTGTGTGCCCTTTATTTGACATTTGTTAAATACCTGTGCAGAAAAGCCTGCTCAGTCAGTCATATCTCACGGTGCAACTCATTCCCAAATAGAGGAAGGTTGCACATGTATGGCTGTACAAATTTGTTGCTCTGCATATATACAGCCAAGTCATTGATTTGAAAAATCTCAAAAATTGCATTTATATTTACCTTTTACTACTGTTCCTTCTAAAGTATTTCTGAAGTTTGCTTTATTTTGACACACTTGATCCACTTTTCATGGATGGTTATGAAGACATCCAGGAACCAAAATCTTTCAATCCTCCGTCCTCATAACAACCTATCAGACAACTTCAGCTAAGAGGTAGTATTTGTTCCTAAACAGAGATGTCCAACTTTGGCAAATTTGACTCAAGAATTTCAAGTCCCAAAATTCCCCAGCCAACTAAGGGAAGTTTGGGTGATTCTGGGAGCTAGAGTCCACAAGTCTTAAGTTGCCAAGGTTGGACATTTAGAACCACCCCTGGTTCTAAAAACATTTGCAGGTCTCTAGTAAGAATTTAAAAAAATCAAAAGCCCAGCCTTTGTTGCCTGTGTGTGTTTTTTATGTGACTTGATTAGCTGAAATGGATGAAATGTGGAGTTGTGAATTTGCAGTCTGTAAACTCAGGCAAATTCAATCCTGCAGCCATTCCCAAACCCCACTTCTGTCACATACATAAGGGCAAATTACTCTAATATCTCCCTTAGTTACTAAGGGTCAATTCCCCCAAAGGAGAGGACAACTTTTGAGCTACTATGGCAAAGATCTTAATAGTCTGAGACCCAAACTGTACAGTACTAGAAACCACTGGGGATTGGCTCCATTATTAGTTTCTGACTTTTATTTGGCCTTGTGCTTCTATTCCTTTAAGATTTAAAATATATATGTTTATACACAGAGAGTGTGCCTTTTAGATATTGACATTACAAATAGCAGAAGAAACATAAAGGCAAATGTTGAGGCAGAAAGGAAAGTGCAAAAAAAGTTTGAAGCCAAGAATGGATTATTTAAGATCAACTCTGATATCTGGAACACTAAATATTCTACCAACATGCCAAAATCATGGATTAAATATCTGTATTCTCTTCAATTCCATCTTTTGAATTAATTGAAGATCCACTAATGATATCATGGTGGCCGTAGACTGGGGAATCCTAGAACCTACTTGGTTTCGCTAAAGCGCTCATTGCCAAATGTTTATATTTCTTAGAATGTGTGAATCAGGCAGTATATAAATAACTGTGGTAAATAAATAAATAAATTTCACAGTAAACAATATTTCCTTTTCTTTGAATTCTACTTGCATCCTTTTATACTTTTTATGCCTGCGAATTTTTTCATCACTGCCGGTATCTGCCAACCTTAATTAAAAGCAGATTGGTTTGCATTCTTTAAAGGACAATATTTCTGTTTTCCTTGCCTGCTGAATTATGTTAATTCTGAGATATCTACATGGCACTCATGGACATTAGCCTGTCTAGGGGCAACTCACTTGGTGTCTGCTAAGCCCCGAGCCTCTTTATAGTTTCAGCATTTTTAATGATTATTTTAATATTAAACAAAAGAGAATTCGTAAACTTTAAAATCATTGTAGGATATACGTTGCTGGAAAACAACAGGTTTACCTAGAGTCTAGGGAGGATGATATGGAACAGATTATCAAATCAGACTTCTGATAATTTGTGTTCTATCACTTGTTTTGTTACTGGTCACACTTAATGTTGCAGTAATTTTGTGAATGAGCAAATCCCATGGTTATTATTTTCTCTAATTGCCCATGTCTAGATATCAGTTTTGATAATTCTGTTCTTCCACTATTAAAAGTTTGAACTAGAAAAATATAGCACCAAGAGCAGAGGAAATATATATTTATGTCACACAAACAGAGCTTTCCATGAAAGCTACAATTATCTGCCCCAAATTTGCTTGAACTTAAAAACAACCCTAATGTTATGATAGATTCAGACAATTAGTTTGGTGACAGCGTAAGCTGAGATCCCATATATGGCTTAAATAATAATTATATTTCTATTCCATTTGTAATATTCAAAATAATTTCTGAAAGGGAAACTGTTTCATAGGATTGTTTTTATTATAGTACTGAAACATGTCTGTAATAAAACAGGGCCTTAATCTCCAATTATAACAAGATCCAGCCCATCCTTATAAAACAAGAGTTAACCTCAAAAGAGATAAAGCTACAAATGCAATATTCACATCATTTTTGCAAAAAATGCCAAATTAAATTCCCTATTATTAAGTCTTCAATATTATTGTGTTTCAGCAGAACTAAATAAACATTATTTTAAAGGCTCCAAGATTTCAAATCTTTAGCTATAACTAGCAATTACATTTTTAGGAAGAAATCTTTGCTAGTTGATTAAAAGAAACATAAACAAAATATTCTGACTTACGATTCTATTGCTGAGATAGTATTTAATATAAATACAATATAATGTCTCAAATTACCTAACATGATTTAAACAAAATAATTCTAAAAATATCATTAACACAATTTTGGGGTGGAATGTTTTAGAGAAGATACAGCTTACCTAATATTTACAAGACATCTGATAAATATAATCACACAACTGGCAAACACCACACTGCTAACTGAAGGTAGGTTAATGAAAGACACTGATACATTTAAAAAAACTGTGTAATACCCATTGGAGCAAGATTATGACCTAAAGGACGATGATGTCAATATAGTATCCATGAGAATGGGGCCCAAAGAGTTTGTGATGTCATGCACAAAATGCATCCTAATAATGAAAGACCAAAGTCCTGTAAACATTTGGCAGAAATAATATTATTCAGATCAAGGCTCTTTACAGTATTACTGTTATAGTTTTGAGATATTTAAAAAGGTAGGCAAATTTTTATATATTTATATTGTATATTCAATTTTAAACTGGATTAAGTCATTTAAATATAAATATATTTTAATAACTGAAAAATGCCATTTTTGTATTATTTTAATCCTGAATACAGAGCAAAGGTGACACGCTCATAAGTGGTAGAAAACATATTTCTTTCTACTACTGATAGATGTATCACCACTAAAATCACATTTATAAAATAAGACAAGAATGAACATAGAAATCATTTGGACATCATTCATCATTTGGATATAATTCAGTTTAGTCACAGTCTTCTGCTATATACAGCATGAAACACACGATCATATTGCAATAATGTCACCCAAAACCTGTGAAGACTATTCTATAACAGAACTTCACCCAGGATAAACTGTGAGTAAACTGAGAACAGATAAGGATTACACAAAAAGACTTCACCACAATATCTAGCATAAGTTAATAAACACACAACACTTTTTTCAATGGGACTGAAAAAAATTAAAATAATGAGGCAGGAATGTGTATTAGCCCTAAATGCAATCTCAAACTACTCTAAATTATGTTATTTCATAGTTATTTTCTAAATTATGTAAAGTTCATATAAACGTAGCCAAATTCACACTTCAGAATTACCTTTCTCAGATAGCAGCATAACATTTAAAAGAATTTTTAAAATTGAGGAATTTCTAAAATGCCATCACAAATACATTTTAGATAGCTCTGTTGTCAAATATTCAAAGACAAATATTAAAACTTAGGTTTTTTTCAACTTTTAATTTTTACCGTTTTCATGCTTAGAAGTTTACTGCTATTTGCTAATCTGGAGGCTGACCTTAATCTGAGCTCTCGACTTTCAGGATCTAAAACACAGTTAGTATGCTTTTGTTTCTGATCCTATCCTATTTCCATCTGAAGGATAACTATAGCTCTTTTAAATTAGGAAGTGTACATCATTTTTTTAAAAGGTGTTGTCCATTTTGAGACAACACCTGTGAAGAGAAACAAATTGCTGATTTTTGTGTTTGTGTGCAAACTCAATTCAAAAGTGACTACCATACAACAAAGGCACTGCATTTTCTAATAGATTCTATGGACCTCTGGAATCTCCCTCTATAGTATGCTAGTGAATAACTTGGAAAACAATACCAAACCAGCCCCCATGCTGCCTTTGAAATCTACTGCTGTAAGCAGTAGAAAATTGTGTATCCAATTGTGTAGCCAATAAGTCAAGGGCAGACAAGGTATTACATTTTCTACTAGACTTTCTGCTCATTCTGGAATTTCTTCTAGTTCATTAGCAAATAACAAGACAGATACTACATTCTCTTTGGAGTCTATTATGCATACGGTAGAGGATAGCCTACCTGTGAGGCATCATATGATGGCTGAGAAATAACAGAAGAAAAGTAAACAACTAAGAAATAGGGAGTCTGCTGGTATTTTATTTCACAAACAGCAAGTCCAAGAAATCCTTCAGATCATTTGAAGAAATTCTGCCTTAACAGACTCACCGTTATAAATAAAAGTTGAAAATTTTTCTTTGTACTAGTAATATAAAGATACCTTACCACAGACTGTGTAAATTTTGTCCAGCTGCTGCTTATTAGATGGCAGCTGACTCTAGCCATTAAGTTGATGACAAGCATTCCAATATAATATTGTAGTAGTCAATCAAGCATCTGAGCAAACAGAAATAATCCATATGGCTTCTAGTTGAAGCCATACTGGTTCAAAACCATTCTTTATCAGTTCAAAGTATGGACAAATACTAATTTGATAGAAAAAATCAGCAAATCTTTTTCCCCAAGACTTGAGGCAAATTGACAAGCTCCTATAGGAACCATCACCTCCAAATAATCTTGACTCATGCAAATTTTAGCACATGAAGGAATTACCTAGATCGTACAATTCATTAAACCAGATTACCAGAAAGTCCTTGATGTTTTTTATGATAACTCCCATGAAGAGAAGTAGTTGCTTTGGAACAAAACATCTTGCCTGGTGCTAGGCTTCTATAGTATGATAGTCTAAGGATAACATCCTATATATGAACTCTAATTATTCTTAACATCCAAATATTTCATCAATGGAAGCTGTTTGAAATATGCTTTCCACTAAATGATATTCTTCACAAAGAGGCCTCTTCTCTGTAACTTTACGAAAAACTGTGGGATTGCATCTCAGAAAAAAGCACCTCCTAATGTTGCTCTAGACCAGGGGTATCAAACTGGCAGCCTATTGGCAGGATGCATCACTCACAAGCCAAGCCCACCCCAGCTTTGCGAAGGAAAAAAACATTAAGAAACATCACGTGATACCAACGTGACGCCACAAGTTTGACACGCGTGCTCTAGACAGAGTTGAAATTACATTTTATTCATCAGGGGTTAATAAAGGTTCTGGTATGACACTACAAGAAAAAGTAGCAGATTATCAAATGTGTGATCTTTCCTAATAGCATTAAAACTCATGGTTGAAATATGGATAATCATTTTTAAAAAAATTAGGTGCTTCAAATTTCAAGTAATCTTTCAATCCTCAAAAGAAAAGAAAAAAAAACCCTCTAAATTGAAATATGCTTCCTTTCTAGCCCAAAAGAGTACACCAGTAATTGTAATAATCTGCTAGGAATGTAAACATATTCCTGTTTCAATTTAGTTATTTTCTGAAAAAACAGTTGCTCAGCTCTGGTGGACTGCAATCAGAGCCCTTTCCCACCCTTCCTACTTATGCAAGAACACAGTTTTCCTTTTTAAGATACAGTTGTGACAAGGTTAAGAAGGTGATTAAGCAGATTGGAAACACTGGATAGAACATGAGTTCAATCAGGCTATTACAGCGAGTCTAAAACAGTCCGGGGATTGTCTGAAATCACTATCCCTGGGCCTTCCCCAGAACCCGTTTTAATGCTTTTCCTTCAGCTGTTTTAGAAGGTGGATTTTTACAGTCCTTCAGGCACCAAGAGACTTTGCTGTGGAAATCTAGGGAGGTTGAAATGCCAGAGAACATATATGCTTACAATGCAGGTTGTCATTCTGATATCTAGCTAAGGTTACTACAGAAGATAAAATCTCTGGTCATCCCGATGGTGTGTGTGTGTGTGTGTGTGTCTGTATTTGGCTGACAGAATCCTAAAGGTGACATGGGGCCAAATTTCTGCTCTCCAGGATCTAGGACCTGTTGTTTTATGATATTTCCAGCAGGGCCCATTTGTTTATTACAGTACTAGCGTATCACATGCAATTTGACTTAAGATTGTATTTTATGTATGCCTGAATTCTAATTTTAAAACCATAATAAAGTATTGAAGAAATCTTTGATGGGAGACTTTAAGGTTGGAATCCAGGAACATACAACTAAGACACAGGATTTAAAATAATTAGCATTCTTACTATATAACCATGTTTGTTACATATCTTTGTTTAGCTGAAACTAGGGCCACGGTTGGTTTAAAAACTGAGAGAAAGGAAATAATATTCTTTCCAAATATTTGTGATATTTTCATCAATAGCAAAGAAAATCGATCTACAATACTATTAAAACTCTGATTCGGTAAAGAAAATTGAACTACATACTATAAATTCTGATTCTATAACCTTTAATTGGATGAAATCATGCACCATAGAGCAAAACATTTTGAAACAAGGTACCTCAAATGAACTAACTTACAGAATGCATCCAAAATTAGGGACCCATGACCGTGGCATTGAAATTCAAACAAACATCCTTCTCTTTACAAGGCAAATATAACCATTCAGCTACCATAACATTCCTGGTAAATGTAGTTCTGGAAGACATTAAAGACTTTGGTCACCATGGCTCAAGTTGAAGGGCCATTTCTGCCTTTGCAAAGCAGCCAATGAAGTGCTAAGGATAGCCTGCAGCAAAGTAAAGTGCACTTGTCAAAACAGACAAGACTGCTTGAGGCAATATAAGAGGGGAAAGCGTACTTCAAAATTGCAGCAAGAAAATGTGCTCAAACGTCAGAGGGGCATTTACAAAGGGGGAAAGAACTGAGTATAAAGTGATATCATTTATTCCTACCTTTTAAAAGTGGTCTGGGGAGGGTGATAGAGCAGGGCAGAAAAGCCCTTAGAGACATACCATATATACGATACACTATACTGTATCTTGCTGTATCTGGGCTGCAAAATGTTGTCTCCACATCTTTGCTGCCATTAGTGGTCATCTGAAATTTTGCAGTCCATTTATAGTCACTCTAAATAAATGAAAATGTTGTTGAAGAAGGAGAAGGTTCTGGTAGTTGGAGCGGTTGGTGGGGAGTTGGAGCTTGCGAGCGTAACAGTTGTTATCGCTGGGGTTATTGTTTTGCCATGGCCTGTGGGAACCAGCATGAACTTTCCCACCAGAAGAGTGTGAAGAAAACCCAAGAACAGAACAAGAGGAAAAGAAAAGAGGACGCTTTATCAGCTTCTCAAAGAAAACAGAGAGATTCTGAAATTATGCAGCAGAAGCAAAAAGCAGCAGATGAGAAGAAGACTCTTCAGGCAGGAGCAAAATAATATGTGGCTACAAAGAGGACCTAATAATGCTGCAGCATCTCAAAATATAGGGCCTAAAAAGACATATTTGTAAAGTAGCCAGCCATTAAATGGTTAATGTTTATCTTCTACTTGCTTGCTTGTCCAGTATGCATTTATTTTAGAATGTATGGTTAGTATAGTGTATTTGCAGCTGACTTGGCTTTGACTGAATTACTAGAATCTGATCCAATAAAATTGGATTTTAAGGTTGTATTTCCCTTTGCATGACAGTTAGTCACAGTAGCAATAGCCAGAATGTATTTTATTGTTAAAATGTTTGCTCAATAAATTGCTTGTGTGATAAAAAAAAAGAAAAAAAAAGAAAATGTTGTTGAAGATCAGGGGTGTCAAACTGGCGTCCTGCGGGCCGGATGCATCACGCGCTGGCCACACCCATCCCAGCTCCATGAAGGCAAAAAACATCACAATACATGATGTGACATCCATGTGACCTGGAGAGTTTGACACCCATGTTGAAGATGAAGCTGAGAGTCCAAATTGATTGGCCTTTAATAGTTTCAGAGTAACTCACTAATGTAGGCAACCAAATTCTTTTTGACTATTTTTCTTAATCAGACAGATAAAGGGTACCGCGGGCTTCTGGATGTTGTAGAACTGTGACCCTTAATATTCCTTTTTCTCATCACAACCAATAATGAGCAATGTTGGGGATACTCATGATTCTCCACAGTTGCCTGCCCTCCAATTATCTATTGCAGGTTTTCTTGAAAGATTTTCTAAGACTAAAGCAATTTTATTTCAGTATCTGATAATTCTTCAACACTTTCTAAGAAAAAGTTTGGATCTAGTATTACTCAACTGAAGCATTAAAAATGTTCCTAAACTTCTATTATAAAAAATGAACTTTTTAATTTGAGGAAATAAAATCAAGAATTACTCATTTCTGAGTGTTTATTTTTTTAAACATCCTTTCAGTGTCCTGATCAACAATTGACTCAGTTTCTAGAAATCTAATTGCTTTTGAGTTACCAGTTGGTGCAATATCTAGGGAATCTTGATTACTGTTATTATTACAGAAACAGCCAAGCCCTGAGGGATGCTGAAGTTTTAGATATTTAGTTCCTAACAAACTGGGATCTCCTGAATCAGCAACAAAAGTGCTGCAACAATTTAGTGAAATCCAGTTCTTGCTGTGGCAATAGAAAGAGCTGCCAACATAATGATATCTTATAATGACTCTGTTTGCTCTCTTAAATGTTTTGCAGCTATCAAGTATGTTGCAGTTTGGAAAATGGCAAAATAAAGCTGCCTAAATTGCAGTTGGGGATGAAGATTATCAGCTCTT
>AZIM01001077.1:298750-320470 GCA_000516915.1 Ophiophagus hannah
CAATAAAGAATTCTATTCTATTCTAATAACCCTACATAATGAGAAAGCAGTTCAAATCAGGAACGTGGTTTATTACTCCTGAATCAAGCAGCGCCAATTCCAACCTCTCACAAGTTAAGACTTGTTCCTGCCCTGAAAAAGCATATCTTATTTTTCTGTGAGGGATTTTGATATACTGTATTTTCACTTTGTACTTAATTCAGAGGCAGTACTAATAGATCTTCCATACAATAAAGCCTTAAGGCCTCTGGGTCACATTTCCACTTCAAATAGCAACAATTTACCAAATTTTTGGTAATAGTAGTACCAAAATAGTATTAGCTATTAGTTACATCATAGACCAGGAGAAGGCAATGTACAACATCCAAACATGGAACTCCTGTCATCTATCATGTAAGTTACATTTGTTAAGGTAAGTGGGAATTCAACAAGTTCCAGAGGTCCACACTTGCCCATTAAACTATTTTGGGCAAAATATACCAAAAAAAGGGGGGGAACCCACCCAAGTATTAACAAATTGTGAGGTATTTGCAATGGTTAAGTGGTTCCATAAACCATTCATATATTATTTATGTAGAGCTTCCTCCAAAAAGGGCAATGGAGGCCTTCCATCCCTTTAACACCTTGGAGGGAGTTATGGGCTTTTGTTAAAAATGGCCATTAAGATAAAATCATATTAAACCACACAATAATATGAACATTAAATCTTATGGTGAGCAATGTTACTCAAGCTAAAAATGCCCCAAAGACTGTCTTTTTTGGCCAAATGGACCCTCACAAAACCTATTGCCTCATAAATATGTGTCCTTTGCAGGCCCAGTGAGAGGCTTATGGAGTCTTCTTCTCACAGCAGCCAGGATACTACATTTCCCAGAAATCTCCTCTAGGGCCCTTTCCTGTCCTAATTCTAGGGGCGAGGGCCCAACCAGCCAGCCAACCAGGGAATGCTCATTAACGGAGCAAGCTATATTTAATTTTTCAGTTATTTTCCTTTCATAATTGAGAAGCATGATGATATTTTTCTCAATACAATAAATGTCATCATTACTTTAAAGTGGGCCTTGGAAAACTAACAATTTAAATTCCAAAAAGGATATAAATTCAACCCTGTCATGTGAAAGTTAAAATCTCATTTAAAAAGTATGTAGAGAAGACATATCATTCATATATGTTTATACACAAACTTTTCAAAAGTAAGATTATTCTTGAAATACATAATTAACTGCGGTTCATGGTGTTTGCTTTTATGAAAATGGAGAATTTCTAACCTTACCTACCAGAAAGGAAACAATTTTTTGCAAGGACCTACAGGCAATTCAGTAAAATGTCAAGATCAGCCATACATAAAAATACTAAAATACCAAATAAAATCAGCATAAGGAATTGACCTCTGACCATTGTCATAAAAATAGCATTAAAGAAAATAAGTAATAATTCTATTTCAATAATTTGATTACAATTAAATGAATCTATACCACCGCAACACAGCCAGGGTGACAATTGAGTACAATGGCATCCTGTTGAATCTTCTTTAACTCAAATGTTTTTGAAGGAGACAGAGCTTTCATGCAAGATCAGGAAAAGAAATGAGTTCTTAAGCAATCTACTGCAACCATGGAAAATTAAGGTCATATAAAATTCTCAAGAAACCTAATAAACCAGGATTGAGGAAACTGGGGTCCTCCAAAATTTTGTGAACTAAGGAGATTGATGTCACCTTATTAATTTGTAATCTTACTTCAATAAGGTTATTTAAATAACTTCAATAAAGTTAGCATAATTTTATAGGTTGGGTAATGAATTACAAGTGGATGGACCTAACACTACACATTTACTCAAAAGTTGGGTCAACAGGTTTGAAGGTCTCAAGAAAATGATGAACTAGGTGGTTAGATTGCCTATAACACTGAATAGACTCTCTTCTGATTTTTTAATAATATTGATGTTTTAAATTGTGGAATGTTATATGGATTGTTTTTATTGTATGCCACGCAGAGTAATGTTTTTCTATATAAATATGATTAAATAAATATTTTTTTTAGTTCAGCTACTTGCTGTCTGTGGAAGAGTACAGAGCTGGCCTTCAAAAAGAATTCACAACCTTTATGTGAATATCAGCTAAGCTGTGATAGGCAGGAGAAGGTAAAGAAATTATTCAAGCTTGTCCAGAGAAAAAGGGAATCTAAATCAGGCTTTCAAGATTCTATGATTTAAAAGGTACTATTATAGTTGTTCTAGTGGGATCCGTTTCCTGACTAGGTCTATTTTGAAGGGCTGACATCTCTAATAAAATGGGGTTAGGGCTATATTATACAGTAATCATTTTCCATCTGATCTGTGAGAAGTAACTTTCTCACATTTTCAATAACTATCCTATTCACTAATGATGTATAAAATAATTTAAATTGTAAATATTTCACACTCAAAACATGTTAAACTGAAAACAGTTGTTTCTGGGAGTGTTTCAAGATTTAAATAACCATCCAAAGTAATCAAAACAATTCAATGAAGCCCAAATTAATTGTTTTAAAAAGTGTTGCCAGCTTTAAAATTTGAAACTCTTTGCACATCCTTCTTAGCCTAGTTGTAATTGCTAATAATAGAACTTGTTTGTTATGTGCCAAATGTTATCTGGTTTATGTTCTACTGTATACTTCCCCCCTTATCCTGAAGGAAGTAAACTAGGCACTTGACCAAAAATAACTAAATCCACTCAAATATTTCAGTTGTAGGATTCTATTAAGTACCACCTTTCCACATTATCCATGATGTATCACAAGCTAATTCAAAATTTGTTCAATACATATAAACATAGACACAAATAACATGCAATACATACATAAAGCAGTTTTGTTTATGATTGCTCCATGTTCCCATTCCTTCATCCCCCCAGAACCTAGTCAGGATTAGGAGAATTCCCATTCTCCAGGTACAGCCATCCATATAAAAACAAATTGTGTTTTTTTATATGAATAAGATTATCACAGATCATAAAGACTGAGAGAAAATAAGCAAATTTTAAGCATGCTACATGCTAATGGTTTTACCACAAAAGATAATTAGGCCTGTTTCCATTTATCTTCTTATTTGGGAAATTATTTATTTCAGTCTTTTCCTTTTAATGGAGTGAAATTTATTTTGCAAGTTGACATGTGAGTTATACTAAATTATTTACATTTTGAGATCACTGTCTTTGCTGTACCAAGGCATATGGAAAATGTTAACCATTTATCTAATATTGACTAACAAATCAAAACTTTCAGGATTTTTTTCCATCCTGACTAATGGAGAGGGATGCTTAGCATTGCTCTTTCCTACTGTTTTGTGTCTCACAGCCCCAGCATCTGTCTTTCTTGCCACTGGAAAAACAAAATTCATGAATAACATTATTTTCCAAGAAAAGCATAGCAGATCCTGTATCCTGCAGACAATTCTTCTGGAAAGCGATAATTAAACTGCATAATTCATTACAAATACTGAAAAATCTTGAATATCACTGAATATCTACTTCTGGCATTTAATATAAATACATGTTAAGCTGCAAATAGCATGAATATGCACGAGACAATACATACATACATCAACATACATCTATCAGAGAAAATAAACAAATACCTTTAAAAGAATACATCTGAATTAATATGGTTTCTATATCTACAAAAATTTGCTGTATTTTGGTATGAATTATATTTTCTCTTATTTGTATTTTTAATAGTACACCACTTTACACCATTTTAGTTCCAAAGAAGATGAGACTAAACTGAATTATTAAAAAAAACCTCAGAAAACAATAAAACTAATAAGATCCAAAATCCTACCCCCAAAATGTATCAAGATTTGTGAGCTTTTGATACCAGGAGGAAAAAATAATTTAGAAGTGTGTTTTAATTCAAGCTATGTTTTTTTAAAAGGTCATTACAATGAAAAGAACGATTAGGACTGCATGTACATGTCTGCATACTTGCTTATACGAAGCCTTATTGAATTTAATAAAGCTTACTTCTGAGTAAGTTGTTAGATACTCGAGGCACAGAAAGTAGCCATACTGTCCACTGTCTTTTCAAACGTTTGCCAATTATACAAACAGCGCAAAACACCCACCCATGCATTTCAACTACTGATGGGCAAAGTCTTGAAAAATGTCCATAAAACTTACCAAGACAACATGGCTTCATCCAGGAGGAATGGTTAATTTGAGATATAAAGGCTTTTCTTTCTGGCTTCCATGCTACAGTAGGGGTCTCCATCTGGTTGTATGCCATGCAACTAAAGAACATTGCTTTCTTTTCCTGGGAAGGCATCTTTCTTGTCTTTTTCTTTTCAATTACAAAATATTCCCTTGCTTTGCCCTTACCAGGCTGCCAGTCACTTGTTGCAGTAGTAATAGTGAAAGTCAGGAACTGCCTTCTTTTCAGCTGGCCAGCACAAATAATTTTTTTCCCTACCTCTTTTCATTAGCATTGCATTCAGGCAGAACAAATGAATCTATTCATTATTATTTTTTGTCCTCAGAAACTCACAGGATGAATGAGGGTTATCTAGGAAGATAAGGGCTGGGCCTGAGAATTTCATTTAGCCTGATTGCTTACAATCTGTGCCTCTAAATCCAGGGGCCCTCAATGCTGCATATCAATTTTGGCTGCTTCCTCTCTCCTATTCCATCCCCTCTTTTTCTCCAGCAGGAGATTGTACATTCAGCCATCAAAAATACCTATCAGGGTGAAAACTGTAAGACTCTTTCATGCCTGCATCTGAAATATTTAAGTAAAGGATCTTCTCTGCTGTTAGGAGCTTCGTTAGGGCTCTGTTAGAGAAAAATCTAGCCCCAAAATGTCTGTCATGCTTTGTAGCATTACAGCCTCTTAGCCAAAAAGATTGATCTACACAGATGACACAGTCTCTCAGAAACTTCTGCATCATTTCAGGTTAATGAATAGGGGAGCTGCCCAGGGCAATACTGATGTCTCTGTAGAGGCACAGCCGATTTGCTGATGACTTCGTGAGGCTGGCAAGATCAGAAGCAAAAAGCCCGAGACTAGACAGGACCATTATCAAAGCATAAAGCAAGCAGCAAGAAGTCTATTACCACATACAGTTGAGAGAAAGAGATGTACACTTTAAACCATGATATAAATAGAGGACTTTATTCCAGAGTAGCTGACTTTTGTAAAGGAGACAGCATAGATAATAAAAGCAATGTATTTATCAGAGATTTGTCCTTGATCTTGTTACCTCTTGACTGCTGGCTGAGTTTTTAGAAAATTTATTTCTTTGCCTTGGGTAAAATTCTAACAGACATTTGATTTCATTGCCATATGAGTAAAGTACAAAAACATTTGTTGAGAACTAGGAAGAGCACCCAACCATCAATAGCCACCCTTGGAGAATGAGCACAAATTTGGAGATATTCAGATATTATGACGGAATAACACCAGGGAAGAACTGAGTAGATCAATAGTGAAAGCTGCACAGAATCCAGGAGATTAGGGTCAAATCCTAGGAAAATCTTGTTTTCACAGAGAATTGACACAATTTTCTAGGCTGACTTTTTAAAAATAGCTATGTCACAACGCTTGCATTTCATGAAGATATATAAAGAAAAGGAAGGTTTTAACAAGATTTTTAGTTTTAGGGAATATATGTATCATCGTTCACCATCATTTTAGCCATTGTCTATCACTGCAGGATGAAGGCCTCTTCCCCATGTTTCCAATCCATATGGTCCTGAACTTTCTTTTGCCAATTAGACACAGAATACTTGTTGATGTCGTCGATCCATCTTGTTTTAGATCTCTTTTGTGGATCCTTTCTGCCAAGTGGAATTCATTCTATGACTGCCTTGGTCCATCTGCCACCAGCTCTTCTTGCTATGTGACCAGCCCATTTCCATTCTTTTACTCTTTTGCTTGTATCATACACTTTCATTTGTTCTCTAATCCATGTACAGGTCTTTCTATCTTGTCTTGTAATGCCAAGCATGTAACTTTCCATGGCTCTTTGTGCCATTTGTTCAATTTCCTTTATTGTATCACCTTCCATTGAGATCCATTGGTCAAGTGTTCTACTGATTAATTGTTCTAACTGTCAAGAAATTTCTCCTTGTTTCTAGATTGCTTCTCTCCTTGATTAGTTTCTATTCACTGCTTCTTGTCCTGCCTTCAGATGCTTTGGAGAATATGTTGATACAATCTTCTTGGCCTACTACGTCTAGCTATTCTCCATGTGTGTGTGTGTGTGTGTGTGTGTATGTGTGTGTGTGTGTATTTTCCATTGGTGAATTTATTAAACACAACATGGGTCTTTTTCAGATTTATTTTTAAGCCAAATGGTTCTCCTGCTTTGTGCAGCTCTTGTATGTGTTTCTTCTGGGTCTTGTGAGAAGAAAACAACATCATCTGCATATAAGTGATTTAAATAGGCACCATAGATTTTTATTCCATCTTTTGCCCAGACTAGTTTGTAAAATATTTCTTCAAGGCAGGCTGAGAAAAGGATAGGTGATATTGTATCACCTTGTCATACACCTCATTCTATGTTGACCTCCACCATTCAAATATATATATACACACACACACATTTCCAAGGTTCCTAGTTCTTAAGACTGCCAAAAAAATACATGAAATGTGAAGCAATACCTATGGTAGTAAAAGCAAACATATAAGAAGAAGGAAAAATAATTTCAAGATTCAGAAAATCAGGATTTAGCACTTTAGTACTTTAGCAGGTTGCAGAATTTGACACAAAATTCCCATCAAACATGTGTATGAATGTATTTTCTTAATTTAAATACTGAATTCTAATGAAGGGGAAAAGGTAGATCATTGTAAATCTGTAAAAGATACAATTATCCTTCAGTACAGACAGTGTTTCTATCAAGAGTAGAAAAGACAACACAGTAGAAAAGACAACACAGTAGAAAAGACAACACATACTTCTCAAATTTAGGTAGTCTATATTGGGCACAAATAACCAGGAACAGGAGTTTTGTTCAAAGCCCTTCAAGTTTATTACATACTACCTATACACAAGAATCTGATCTCCAAATGATCAAGGAAAAATTGGCACTAAATAACAGTCAACAGAATTCATGGGAGACTGGACTCTCTCGTGGGACCATAGCAACTCCAAACTGCTGTGTTTGGCCCAGGCTCTGCATAGTCATGTCCTACAGTCTAGTTAATGGCAAAGCAAACTGAGGGAAATTTATTTGGAAGCTCTAAACCGGAGAGCAAAAGCACAGTACTACTTCACAAAAATAATACAAATCATCAAAACATTATTTAGCTCTAATACCTATTTACATACACATCATGAGCTATGCTAAAATAACTTATCCCTTCCTAATTTTTCTTTGTTTTCCAGTTCTATGTTTTACTCTGGATATTTAATTCTGCAGTACAGTATTAGTATCAATGATGAGTGAGAAAACAAAATCAATGTTAATATTTTGGGTTATATTTCTGAACACAAGGGCTCTTGCTGAGCAATATTCATGCCTGGGAAGGTTTTTAAGACACAAACATTTGCAACCTGTTAAAAATCTTTGCCTAAATATAAATAATTAAGCAATCTGCAATCTTCCAGAAGTCGAACAAGCTATTGGCCATATAGAATGTTTTTACAAAGATGCACCTAACTAAAAATTAATGTTTATGCTCTTAGACTGTTTGTACAAAAAAGATAATTCCTTTTAGTCTTATAGTTCTCCATAATAAATGGGAGAAAAATAAATCAAGTCAGCATTCATTGTCAGAAAAAATATTGTACTTGAAATAGTTATCATTTATTAATTTGTTTTTTCAAAGCTCTTGAATTTAACACCAGTCATTTCACTGTCTAATAAATGTTCTTTTTCTAATTTGCTCACAGCAGCTTATAAAAAAGATGTGCCTCAAATAAAAAGTAAAATGAATGCTAGAAGCCATGGGTATATTTAAGTCTGAAAAGGATCACTTTTTCTTATATAACAAGACAAATCTTTTATAGATGACATATACTTAGGCATCATAGCACTCAGAAAATCATTTTCATATGTTATAACAGAGAAATTCATGTACATAGTTTCCAGTCATGACTAACTAGAAGTTATATGTATAAACGGCTGGGCTACTGTTCCAAATTTTATCCCTTGCTTCATACATACAGTGCAAGCCAATGTTTGATACACTTATTAAAACTGGATTCATATGGTGACCAGGAACAAAGCAAAAGCTTCTCAAGGAATACAAATAAGTATGAGGGAAGAAGCTCACATACAAAAGTCTGGAAGATGAACACTCTTCCATCACTACTTCTACCACCCCAAGTATTTTTTGTTAGAAGCAAAATTTAAAGTAAGTTCAAGTGGTCCCTCTCAGGTTGGTTCATAATTGTTCTAAAAGTGACAGACACTCCAGTACTTTCTCAATCCAGTTAACTGATAAAGAGTTCACAGTGAGGCAAGCAAAGATGGGAGTTATTCCTAAAAACAATCTCTTTTTCTCCCTCCCTCCCTCCTTCCCTTCCTCTTTCTCCCTCTCTCAGTCTGTCTGTCTCTCTGTGTGGGGGGGTTGTGAGAGAGGGTATACACTATAGATTTATCAGAAGGAAGAAAGAAGACTCAAGTTGAAGGTGGAAGATGACAAGAAATGTGACAGCGAAGAAGAGAAATAGCTGAAATGTCAGGACAATGAGAAGAAGACAGGCAGAGATCTTGCAACAAAACAAAGCTGTAAAGAAACAACGGTCAGTCCAAGAATAGAAATCTTTGTCTTCTAGCAGACAGAACAGAAATGTCCAAGACACAGCCAAACAGAGCAGTGGAAAAGAGCTGTTAGGGTAAAAGGTTGTGTGAGAATAAAGATCTGAAATTCAATAGCATACCTGAAGTGAATACAGCAGGCCATCAGCAGAACCTGTCACCAGTTTGGTCAAAGTAGTAGCTTAACTGAATGGCAGTTGCATCTCCTGTCTACTGTACCTCAAAGAGAAATCTGAATAAGCAAGGGCCATTTGTAATTCAAAGCAGAAAACTGATAAATAGGAATGAGCCTAGAGATTGGGAAATAAAACAAGTTATTTATAACATAGGGAATATAATAGGTTGAGGATTTTACCATAGTAAAACTAAAGCTTTATTTCTGTAACTATTAAGCGAAAAGTAAGGATGAAATACATTCCTCATCAGTCTGCTATTGTTTGTATTATCCAAAAATGAGCCTATGACTCATTTATTGTTAGTCTCTGTTTCTTACACAGAAATGCACATTTAAAATAGATTGTATTAGGATATAATCCAACAAGTTATTTTGGAAAAGTATTGTTACATGTTATTGCCATGCAAAATGTCAATGAAATCCTGAGCTATGCTGGCAAAATAAGGAGATGCCTTATTAAAAAGGGTGATACCATACTTTTTTAATATAGAATTAAGACATTCTATTGTCTATAACAAACATGTGGATCTGGCATCTGTTATCACTTTCAATTCAAAAGTTTGCTGTAACTCAGAATAAATGCTTTGTATGTAGCAGGTCCTAAATTAAATCCTCAATATATCTGTGTTGGACTAGAGAAAACTTTGTCTCAAAACTTGAACTGAAGCTACTTTTGTTGATCCTGTTGGGTTAGATAAGGGGTGTCAAACTCACGTCATCACAGTAGTGTCACATGACATATCAGGACTTCTTTCTCCTTCACTAAACCAAGTGTAGGCATGGCCAGCACGTGACGCATCTGGCCCACAGGCCGGGAGTTTGACAGCTCTGGGTTAGATGAACATGGCGTGACTAGATTTTGCAGTTTCCTATGTAAACATGCAGTTTTGCAATCTGGTGTGGTTGGTTAAAACAACAGGCAAGAAGCCAGGATACTGTGAGTTCTAATCCTGCTTTAAGCACAAAGCTGTCTGTGTGATCTTGGGCCAATCAGTATCTCTCAATCCTTGTATAAAGCCAATGGCAAACTCCTTCTGAAAACCCTTGCCAAGAAAATTGCAAGGACTTTATCCAGGTAGAATCTGAGAATCAGATACAAATGAATATTTTGTATTTAAATACTGAATAATCATTTATTCTTTCCCCTAGTCATTATGCCAATGGAAACAAGTTTCTTTATCTTGTTGCAAAAATGTATTATAAACAAAGTGATTATGTATGAAGGCAAAAAGGATAATATAATTTAGTACAAATTACACTTTTATTTCAGCAATACCACCAATGCATGAGTGTTAAATTAGGGTACTTATTTTCATTTTGTGCAAATTACACTTTTATTTCAATCATATTGCCACTACATAAGTGTTAAATTAGGGTATTAATTTCCACTTATGATATATGTGGTTCAACAAATAGGACAAAAATATGGCCCAAGTTGCCTATTTCCTTCCATTTGATAGTTTCTGTCCTTAGTATTATTATTGAGCTGTTCACGGTGATTTAATTCAATGACCTCCATGAACTATTTTGTTATTTACATGCCGTGTTTCAGAGTCACAAACTTCATATACATACATACATACATGCAGACATTTATCACATAAGTTTCTGGAATTCTGCTAAGGCCATTAAGAGATAGCTCAGGTTTTTGATCTGGTGGTTACATTTTCAAACTTGAAATGTTAGTTCAGTATTCATTAGAAGTTTAATTGCTGCTGCAGGACAGGATCCACTACACTAGCTAAGGTTCATCAGTGACCAAAACAAAATACTTTGATTTTGATTCTCTGCTAGCTTTTCTCAATCCATAATTTTCAGCAATGGATTGAGAAAACGGACTGCAATTTGTCAGAAATGGTGTAGGTTCTTTTCCAACTCTGATTATCTGTAATCTGTTAGCAAGCATAAACAAACATCTCTGGAGAATCCCAGACTGAAGAAGGCTGTAATATACTTTGCACACTGGAAGGATTTTTAAATAAAATGTGCACATTAACAGAACTAATTGTCCCAAAGTCCTGACAGCCATGAGTTTCACTATGATGATGATATTTTGATAGTTTTCTCACACTGTTCAATAAAACCAACTTAATTTTTATGGTTAGGGCATCCCCTATTTACTAAAATAATAGGTAAGATAAATAATTCAGTTCCTGAAACAAGTGTCATTGATCCAAATGCAGACTCATTGGCACAATTTAATGCTAAGAAAAAACTATGTGTTTCTGGATTCCTCCTAAACATTTACTTTAAACAGAGATGCATATCTAGCCAGTTACAAAGAGACTGGTCAAACTATCTGCCTTTTATTTCTCCAATATAATGGATACATTATGCAGAATAGAAAATGCAATTACATAGGAGACTCTGGAATGCAGTTTACTAGGAAAATTGATAAGCAGATGTCACCTAATTATAGAATTTAACAAATGTTGTGCTAGTCCTAAAACATAAGGAATATCTATGTCAATGTGCAACCTTACCAAATCTCTACATATAAAAAAGATCTAACTGAAAAACAAAAAGAGAAATAGAGTGGAAAACAAGAGGACAACAGTCTCCAGCCAGAATTCCAAATAAAACTTACAGTTTAGTACAGTTGAGCCAGTTATTTATCAGTAACTAAGTTCTTATGGCCGCCTCATAGCAACTGCAACCACTGCAGTTTTTCTGACAGGACTGCTAATCAGGTTTGCCACTGGCTTCTTCTAGTGTAGTTTTTAATTTCACAATTTAACCCATAGCTGTAGAGTACATAGGAAGTCCTCCATTGAAATATTAACTACAGCAATATTTCTCAACATTGGCAATTTTAAGATATGTGGACTTCAACTCCCAGAATTCCCCAGTCAGTCTGAACTAGAGGCAACACAGCTTAGCTTCTGAGAGAAGCCAAAATTAGGGCAGTGCTACCACCTGATGAGAGAATTTTTTACTACCTGTTTGGATAAGATTTGGAAGTTCAGTTCATGTTCATCGTTCTTTACAGAGAACAATCTCTGGAGAACAATAATTTGGACCTTCTCTTCTAATCATATTAGACAGTTAATGTTCCTTTTTCTTATCACTGTCCAAGGAAACCAAGGCTAGCCCTTGTGACTATTGTTTTTCACAGTCTAAACATTTATTTCTGATGTCCTGGGTGCAAATCAGAAAATTATCAGGCCATTAAATCCATCTTTCCTATGACCCATGGTTGAATGTTATATAGGTACTGACTAGATTTTTAATCTGTTAAAAGTATTACATAAAAAAAGGTTTGCATTGAAAAATCTTTTTTTAAAGAAACTGACACTGGATTTCATCTTTTAGATGTGTAGGGACAAACTGAAAAGGGGGACAAATGAAGGAAATGGACAGGCTTGCACAAAATGATGAACTAAGTCTGGGTTTCAAATGCTCTTGACTATGTATTCCTTGCTAGTAACAAGCTATAAAACACAGTAAGTGCTCTATAGCCTTTGTCATTGGATAAATTATCAAAGTAGCATGTTGGCTTTATAAATAAAGATAGCATTTTGAAAATCATTCTCTCATCTCTTCAGCTTCTGAAGTTTTGAGCTTTAATTTGTCCTATGCATCAGTGAGGGAAAATCAGTTTTATCAGTTTTATCTAGATCTAAACCCCTGAAAAGCTAAGCGATCAAGCAGCCATTGAACACAATCAGTAAGTTTCAATCAACACTTTTTGATAGCGTGAGCTAATTTCAAGTTGTCTTTTTCTGTGGTGGCTAATGCAAAAATAGTAGTCAGCATGTGTCTATCACACACCGTGCAAAAATATTTTATATGGAGATTTCCTCATTTAAAAACAAAACAAAACTGGATTAACCTTCTCAGATTCAGACAAGTATTTGGCAGTTGGAAAGTTTTGTGTTATATAGCCTATGTAACTTATCACCTTCTGACATCCTGTTCTGTGGAGTACAACTTACAGGTTACATAATATTTTTGAGGGAGAAAAGAAGCGACACTATTCAGTATGCCAGCTTAGTCCTATTTTCATTTTGACTGAAGACCTATTTCTTGACATTCTTACATTATATTCATAGAATTCTGAAAGAACTGTGGGCAGATCTCTGTTGGTGTTAGGCGCCTTGGCTGTTTGACCTCTGGAACCACTAACTGGTGGGGTGTGGAGGAAAAAGGAGGGCAGAAAATAAGAGAGATTACAAAGGCTCAGCTGTTGCCACGATTGTTGCTAGGTAGAGAACAGCTTTCATTGGAGCTTAGATAGCTGAAAGGGAAGGCCTGTTGTAAATCTAAAAGAAAAAAGAAAAAAATAAGAAATAGGTCAGTTAGCCTGAGCAATAGGGTTTTGTGCTGAGATGTAAAAAAATGAAACAGCATTTGCGTGTGGTTATCACCGCCACATCTAGTTAATTTGAATTTCAAGTCATTTTGCTTTCTAACAGTATGTTACTCTGAAACACATGTACGCATATGCCTACTTTATACAAGCTGCTGATGGTGTACAGAATAGCAGAAGGACAAATTCCTCCTTACTGATGTGCAGATGATCAAAACATTTATCTCCATTTTTTTTCCAGTGGGATCCCATACTTAATTGAACAGATTTTTATTCTGTCTTTAAGGCTACATCTCTTTTTGGATTGTCTGTAATACTGAGTTTATATTTTTCACATATTTGTAACTCATCATATTGTCCCAAAGGTGCTTTTTCAAGAGGCAACTGAACTTCCTTTGTTTTTCCTTGAAGATGCTTCTCTTCTCATCCAAGAAGCTTCTTCAGTTCTGCCTGGGGTGGATAGAACTGAAGAAGCTTCTTGAATGAAAAGTGAAATGTCTTCAAAGAAAAACAAAAGAAGCCCAGTTGCCTCTTGAAAAAGCAGCTTTGGGACAACCATGACCTGGATGGCAGGGAATCTCCATAGACAGCTCATCAGAGAGCCTAATTGAAAACTTCAACAATGATGAAAAAGTAATTTTGTGACCAATACCTGCATTTATGACAGAATTTAACAGAATAACAGAGTTGGAAGGGACCTTGGTGTAGTCCAACTGCCTGCTTAGTTGGAAGCCCTATGCCATTTCAGATAAGTGACTGGCCATTGCCATTACAATCAGTACACATAGTCCTGTTTTTTCCCCCTTTTCTTTTTATTCCTCACTCTCCCTGGGGCAGTTAGATTATCTGAACAATCTCTCTCTTCCTGAGCTGCTTTTCTCCATAGCACATTGCATTCCTAAATCTGGTAATTGCAAGCTAACAAGCTCCACTCTGTGACCTTAATTAGTCAATGACAGCCCTCAGCCTCTTGGTGCTGCTGCCTGACATTGACAAGAATCTAATCAGTTTCATATTAAAGGCTTTTACAGAATAACAGAAATTCCTCCTGGGTTGGATCTCTCTTAGTTTCCATTCATTATTTCTTGTTCTGCCTTCAGCTGCTTTGGAACAGGGATTTCCAACCCTTGGCCCATGAACTGGCACCAGTCTATACAAGTGGGTGAAGCCCCATCCATACACATGCAGGATACAGCCAACGCACGAAACCACACTCCAAGTTCCATGGAAAAAACAGCCTCCACGGAACCAATCCCTAGTGCTCAAATAATCGTTGCTTTGGAGAAAAGGTTGACTCCCTCCTCCTTGTGGCAAGCTCTCAGATACTGGAACACTGTAATCATGCCACCCCTAGTCCTTCTTTTCATNNAACTAGACATATCCAATTCCTGCAACCATTTTTCATATGTTTTAGTCCTCTGTCCCCTAATCATCTTTGTTGCTCTTCTTTGCACTCTTTCTAGAGTCTTAACATCTGTTTTATATTGTGGCAACCAAAACTGCATACTGTATTCCAAGTGTGGTCTTACAAGCCATTATAAAGGTACCGTAGCATATTCTTTTTGATGAGTATTCCCCAATTGTGTGTGCTCACTCTCTTGAAATCCCTTTCTCCCCAATGAATGTAAATACAAACATTATTTCCCTTCTTGCTAATTATCCTAGTGGCAGGATGAGCATTCCAAAGGGAGGGAGAGTAGGGGAAAAGGATTGTAACATTTGCCCTTTTACTGGCTTCTTCCTGAGTTCAAGGTTTGAAAACCTTCCCCATCATTTGGATTCAACTGATCATTGGGAGTCATATTCTTCTGACACTACAAAAGAAAGGATTGTAAGCACAGTCACAGTCACATGACTTTCACTTAACTTTGCTATACTTAATGACTAAGACACCTGTCCCAATTGTGGTCATTAAACTAATACTACCTGTATAATATCACTGTTATTACTGTGTCCCTTTGGCATTAATCCGTGATTAACTACTGCTATTAACCTGCAATTAAAAGCAAGACATAAGCTATGAGTGAATATTGAGGTATATATGAGAAGAACAAATGTATTATTTGCCAACACAAACAATAAACACATAAAAACCATTAAAAGAAAGACAAGAGTAACAACCTTTTTTCCATATAGACAAAATTACTATTAGAATTTGGTCTTTGTCTCTGATTACCAATAAACTAAACTTTTTTAAACTGGAGGACTTAGCTAGCCTCAAACAAAAAAGCAGTGATGAGTCTTCAGAGTAATCTTTATACTCAGCAATGATAGGTCATAAAGAGTGGGCATTGGTTGTACTTTCCCACAATTTGTTATGTTTTGCCATACTTTGTTCTGTTTTAGGGGTTATAAGTGTATGTTTCTGCCTCAAGGAACAGCAGCTGGAACATTTTGTTTAGAAATCATTTCTGGTTTTGTTTGTTTGATGGATTTGATAGATTTATAGCCCCATCCAACTCAAACAATGTGATTCTGGCACACAACAGAAATGAACCATAAACAAATAAAAATTACTATTCAGGTTTTTTTTAAAAAAGAACTACCCTATGCATAAAATGTTCAATGATAATCCAATAAGATAATTAGACAAGCAAAACTGGACTCCAGTCAGCTGGATCCAAACACCTGGTAAAAAGCCAAGTCTTAAAAGTCAGAATTGGGCATGTCACATATTGGCTTGGGCAGATCGTTCCAGAGCACAGGATCAGTCACTTAAAAGACACCCATTCTAGGGCCAATGAGGAAAGAACCAGAGCATGCTTTCCCTATGGGAGTGTATAGGCCAAGATGTTTTTGGGAGAAGGTAGTACTCCAACCAACCCAATTCTATACCATGGAGAGTTTTAAAGGTGCTAACCAACACCTTTAATAGTATCTTATTGGAAGCTTATTGGGAGTCAGTGAAGCTCATGGAGTAGCAGTATCACATAACTGTGTCCATAATTGCCCACACCTTATCTCAAATGGGAAAATTGGAAACTGGATTAAAATTGTCCAGATCAGCGAGGTTCAAGGAGGATTTCTGCAGGGGGGCATGCCTGTCTGCCTCTTTCAGAGCCAGTGGAATTGTCCTCTCTCCCAAAGAGGGGCTTCCCTGGAGGCTTTAATCAATTAGGAATATTATGGATCTAACCTGGGGATGGGTAATTCAGTTTTCCAAGGAGTCACATAAGAAACTGGAACTGTTGTGAAGGACATAATCAATGTAACCTGATTTGATGTCCTCAAACTCCATCACCTCAGCTCCTCAGCTGCTCCAGGTGAGGGGTGAGTGCTGCACAGGTGCAAAAGAGGACTTTCTCTCCTCCCCATTCCATGGCCACCAGCTGACTCAAAAAGCACACAACAACTGCGCAAAGAGAGATCTGACTCAGCTTCTTCTCCTGCCTCCTGTGCCAAGGTTATTTACATTTCATTTCTAATTTTCAACTGACTTCACTTGGGTTGGACAGGTGGTTGGACAGATGGATCATCTATTGAGAATCAATACACCTCCATCCTAGGAAAGAATAAAAACTTAGAAAAATATAACTGTACTGTGTATCAGTTTGAATTAAAGGAAATGTAACAACATTGCAGGGAACAAAGTTACAAAAAATGAGCAAAGATACTGAGAATAGGACAAAGAACTCATAGAGCTTTGTGCAAAGTAATTCTATGGGGGAAATGGCACATATATTCAGGAGGGACGCAACACCACCGAAGAACAGACACATATACTATAAAAACAAGGTAGAACTCCAGAAAAGGGTTCTGTGAAATTTTACTTCCCTATTTCTTCAAAACATCTGTATCCTGCTTTGCTATCCTTCAGGGTTTCAACCCCATTAATGGTTGGGACCTTTTACTGGAGCATTTCAATAAAAGTGTATTCCAATTGGCTATCTGTTTTCACACAACACAGGGTTGGATGTGGCCCAGGGCCTAAAAAATTCCCAGGTCTGACCTAACATTTAAAAATTATAAGCTGCCAATTACAACAGGTATCCTGTGGTGAGATGGGTGGCCAATAAAATAATTGAATGAATGACATACAGGTGGTTGTATCTACAGCTCTGAGAACTCTGTCCACTGCTTCAGGGCTGAAAGGCCTCAACTCATCTCAGGCAGCACCATAAGACTATGCCTCAAACACATCAATAGATTGCAGCTGGAGTCCAAATCAGAACAAATCCAAGCAATTTGATCCACTAGGTACCAAGAACTGTCCTCACAGCATCCCTTCAGATGATCCAGTGATCCCTCCTGACTTAGAAAGGGTGAGGTTATTTTGAATAGGCCTACTTCTCTTTAGGTCTTGAACCTTAATATACATAATAAAGACTTGAATTTTCACTGAAGCAGGGAGTCTCATTCTGAAAGGATAGTTAATTTTGGTTAAGTTACAGAATGGAAGTAAACAGAGGAAAGGCTTATCATTTTATGCATTCCTATGTTATTTGGATGCCAGTGAGAATTTCTATGGGGAAAACTGGGTGGTAGAAAATTTACAAAATAACATCTCTCTAGGAGTGTGAGACATGCAGTAGGAATTGTGAAGGAAGGGCTTAGAGATACTTGCTAGTAGGAGGTGGCCAGCCTACCATAACCCATACATGCATGTATTGGTGTTGCCACATTAAACCTTTTGTTATTCAACTATTTAATTATCCTTTTATTTTTCATTTTAATTTTTTTATAAATTTTATTGAATAAACATTAGAAATAATTTAACACAGTGTGAATTTCTTGGCCATCATTTTGGTCATACAAGCTATAGTTTAGAGATACATATAATAGTTAATTTCCTTTTTCCCTTATCTTTTTATTTCACCTAATTTTTAGTTAGATTTTAGGATGTAAATGAGCAGTTTACATGTGGGGAAAATTATAATGAATTAAGTAGTTTCTAATGTTTTTCCTTGCATAATTCCCATACTGGAAATTGTTTCTTAAGCTCTAAATGAATTAGGTTTATCTCATGTGCACCAATGTGAGATAAGCTTTTCTCTATGCTCCAGCTATGGCTACAGTGAGTTGTTTTTCAAATCATTTTATACTACTCTTCAATACCTTGCTGCTTTCAGAAGGTGAGACTCCTGCTGTCACACTGCTGCTACTAGGTGATTGAGATGGGCATCTGGAAACCAAGATACTGTCTTAGTTTGGGAAGTTAACACATGCCTTCATCAAGGATGCTTCTCCCCAAACTGGCAGTACAGAGACATTTGATAAACCAAATGTCAGCAAAAACAGGACCAGACTATGGAAGGTCTCGAAAAGCCAGAATGTCAGCTTAATTTGGAAATCTCATTCTCTTCTGCCCTGGATGCCTTGGGGATTTCAAAATCCCAGTTAATCTGGATTTTTTTGGATGTCTTGTAGGTCTATGGAAGATTAGAATGAGTTTGGCTTGAACATTAGCAAGGAAGTTGCCAATTTCACCCTTGACTGTATACTTGTCATCTTCCTACATACAATTTTTTAAGCACTACTTTTATATGATCACTCATTTAAGCATCCTTTTGATTTCTGAACAAGCGATTACTGTTTAAACATAGATTCACATCACCTTTCAACCAGTTATTTAATTAAGTGCTTCCTTCTGGTGTACTCTTTCAGTTAGAACTGGCACATCAGACTGTTAGTTTGAAGAGAGCAATCATAAATGCAAAGATGTGTTTATTCAGCTGTGTCATTTCTAAGCTGAAGAAGTTATAAGTTATATGTCAAAAATGAGTGAAAATTAATTACTTTGCTACATCCTCTAACATTCAGAAAAAGAGGTACAAAGCAGTGAAATCATATCTCTCTAATCAGTTCTCTTTTCAATCCCCAAACCAATAAGCTTAATTATAATTTATATTGAGAATTAATTCATTATGATGCTTATATTGGCACTTAGATTTGGTTAACATGGTGTACAAAGCCATCACATGCCTTGTTTGTTCCTGATTTAGTGTGATGCCTAAATCCAAAAAAATATTGCTGTATCATTCCTCTTTTAGCATACATATGTGCTGCCAAAGCGACACAACACAAACCAAAGTTGATACAATTGTGGCTTAGAATAATGTATGAACCTAACCATTTCTCTCCCCCTCTCTCCCTCCCGCTCCCCTTTCTCATATATAATTTATCAGATAGTCTTCAACTGTTTTTAAAATCAGCACTCTGCTTAAGCAAAGGCAACATGCAACCATTCTTTTCTACTTCTATGCTTTTTAATATAAGAATATATAAATTTAAGTTTTTAATATATTTTTTAAATAATGCATTTGCATATATACAAAGAAAAAACACAGAGACTTGTAATTTTAGCTTTAACAATGAGAACAAGTAGATGTTCCTTCCAGCATTCATATGCAGATGGCATAAATCAATGCCTATTACTTTTGTACTTTTCATGCCAGCGCATGACGTGTAAAGGTATTGTGGCATTTTGTGCAGGTTATCAACAGTCTTTTTATTTTGAACTGGTTAACTGTTATGTTGCTTTGCTTTGTTCTAAAGTTCATATAAATGCTTTTTATATTTTAAACAGTTGTTGAATCAAATAAATATACTGTTTATCTTCTAAATTTTGAAGGCAGGAAGGTATACAACAGTATAGATCCTTTTCAAATTATTGGGTCTTTCTCTACTTCTATTTAAGTACTATCCAATCATTCTTTGGTTAGCAGAAATTTATCTATCTATATACAATTAAAATTAAAAAAAAACTTTTCCAGTGAGAGCAAGAGATTAGAAGCTCTGGCATTTTTGAAGGCAATGCCAAATTTTGCATCTATTGTTTCTGGTTTTTTTACTTGGTGTTGATGGGTGATATTCTGACTTCACATGGGCAAGGTGTGTTGAGACAACTGAATAGTGAAATCTTGCCTTCCTGTATTTTGTACCTTTTCTGGTAATTGATGCAAAGTAGGGCTGGGAGACTGTGGCAGGTAGCTGATCCTCTCTTTCTTCCTTACCACACAGACCAAACAGGAGAATTTACTTATCAAAAGTGAGAGAGATGGTAATCAAGCAGAACTGGTTTTCTGAAAACCTACAGCAGGAATTACCAGGTTTTGTGAGGGTCACCTCTCCTGCTTTATCAAGCAGTTCCTGATCAGCCGTCCAGATGATTATTGTGACACCACAAAATCCAGGCTCAAAATAAGCCTGCCAAACAACTGACATCTCCCAGCTGCAGGTCATTATTCAGAGACTGTGTTGTAAGCACAAAATTAGTTCTTCTTCTGAGGAAGCATCAAAATCAGTTGCCAACAGTTGTTTGGCAGCTGTGTAATAGAGTCCACTCTCCCATTTTATTGCTTAGTTTCTCCATATGCTGAGAAAATTGACAGTTAAAAGTAGAGGAGGAGGAGAGGAGGAGGAGGGGGGGGAGGAGGAGGAGGAGGAGGAGGAGGAGAGGAGGAGGAAGATGATGTAGACATCACCAGATTATCAACTCCATGGGTGAAATACCAGAAATGTGCCAAGGGGTACTGGAGCTATTTTAAAACAGAACAACTAAGAAATACTTGTTTCACTTATGGATGAATACAACAGCATAGGGACCTGAAATAATAAAGCAGTTGCCAGTGGTTAGATGGAAGCTGGAAAAGATGCACTGTCTTTTCCCTTAACAACACTAATTTTAAACAGCATTTATTTCAATCACAAAGTGGTTGTAACTGCTCTCTTAAAATTGGGCTACATTGCATAGCAAGTACAACCTGAGTTACACTTAAAATATTATGTTTTGAGATAATAAATGCCAAATAATATGACTTATGTTACACGGAAGAAAAAGCTAGGCTGGTTAAAGTCCTAGTCATTTCCTTGAGATTCAAAATAAGGCAATTGCTTTCTGGCTCTCACTGAGTTTCTGAAGATTTGAATGCATTACTGATAGCTTGGTACACAATTGTAGGTGGATTAGGGAAATTGCTAATAAGGGATTTTGCTTCTTCAATTGTTAATATTAATTAAAATGAACTTGTCCCTTTCATTTTTCAAAAGCATAAACAAATTATTTAAAAAGATAATTTAACTTTGACAATATGTATATAGTAGCATAGTGGGAAGTTTTAGAGGACAGGTCAGGATTCAATAGAACAACAGCAACAAAATAAGTTATATTGCTATATAGAATTATTGTATTTACATAAAGGGCTTGAAATAAAGTTCAATTTCCTGAGAGTATCATTCCTGAATTCAATTTCAGCTTTGGCTTATTTGTGAACAAAAAGGTAAATTAAAGTAACTAGCAACTCCTAACTATAGGGATAACCCTTCAAGAGAAGAGCTCCAGAATTCTTCTTAATTCAAATTATCTCAAAATAAGCAGTATCTATACGCTTCCATGCTATCTACCTCATAGAAACTAGAGTCCTTCCCTGGATGAACAGTTCAGGAACGATGATATTGGCTGGCAAAAGCATTCTAAAGATACTTTAGTGCTAAGCCATGTAGGAGTCCCAAAGGTGCTTTTTCAAGAGGCAGTTGGACTTTCTGGTTTTTCTTTGA
>AZIM01001077.1:458964-475126 GCA_000516915.1 Ophiophagus hannah
GATCAAAGACTTTCTGAGAGACCGACCACAAACAGTAAAGGCTGGGTCTGTCACATGCACCTCCCTGAAGCTTAGCACTGGCTCCCCACAGGGCTGTGTGCTCAGTCCCTACCTGTACTCACTGAACACACATGACTGTGTATTGTCTATCCTTGGTGATCATTAAGTTCGCAGATGATACTACCATATTGGGTCTCATTACAGATGGAGACAAAACAGTGTACAGGGGGAGGTTCAAAAATTGTGCCTAGAAAACAATCTGCACCTAAAGATCAGCAAGACAAAGGAGATGATGTTAGATTTCCGGAAGAAGAGAGAGGAACCCGCCCCATTTTACATCAAGGGGGGCTGTGTGGAGAGAGTTTCCTCCTTTAAATTCCTGGGATTCTACCTCGGTGAAGATCTTACCTGAAAAATCAACACAACCCAGGTGGCCAGAAAGGCCCAACAGAGACTCTATTTCCTTAGGGTCTTGTGAAAGAATAAAGTGGAACAACGACTGATGGCTTCCTTTTACCGGTCCACAATAGAAAGCGTCCTCACATATTACATTACGGTGTGATATGCTGGCTTGACAGCCGTGGATAGAAAGACATTACAGAGGGTGGTGACCACAGCACAAAACATTGTGGGCTGTTCCCTGATACCACTAGATGACATTGCTAGGGCTCGCTGTTTTAGAAGAGTGAGGAAAATTCTCAGGAACGACTCACATCCTGGTCAGCACTTCTTCACTCTCCTACCATCGGGTAGGAGATATAGAGGCATACAGCCACACCAACAGGCTGAAGAATAGTTTCTACCTGTGGGCTGTCAGACTTCTGAACGGAAAATAACTTCATGTCCACATAGTATGATAGACTTGCAACAAGGTCACATAGTGTAATAAGATTGGAACTGGGATAGAGACTTCTGTCCTCACTGTGAGTTGTGTTGGGTGGGGTGGACGAAGGGAGGCTCAGCCAATCTCATTGTACAGTGTTGTACTCTGACAGTAAAGGTAATAATAAGTTGATTGCAATTTGTTCACTTGGTAACAGGCTCACATTTAAAATGGTTGCAGCATTTTGCAGTCACATGATCACAATTTGGGATGTTGCCAGCTGGTTTCTGACAAGCAAAATCAACCGAGCAAGCTGGATTCTCTTAACAACTGCATGATGCCCTTAACAACCAGATGATTTTTTTAATGACCATGGTAAAAATTGTCTTAAAACTGAATCCAATCAGATTATGATTTGCCCAATGACTGCATTGCTCATCAATTAAAAGTCCAATCCCAATTTTGTTCGGAAGACGAGGATTATCTGTATATAGAGTTAAGTTCTTTCTTTCTTTAGAGCTGTTGCATGTTTAACTAAACATTTCAGTTGCACTAAATATGAATGATATTCACAGTGCAGTTCAGGGTTTTTTGGTGTGCCATGGTTCTGGAAGCTGCTCCTGGAAGCCTGAGCTGTGCTAGCAGTATATCGCAAAGCTGCAGCTGCCCTAGGAAACTTCTGTCACCTTGCACTCCTCAGTCACTGCTCAGTCACTCCTGTCACCTTGCACTCCTCCATCACTGCTGCCCTATGCTCCACTGTCCTGGCTGACCTTTGCTGTCTTCTTGCTCCCATTGCTGTGAAGGTATGTCTGCCCTGGCCCTTTAGAAGGCAGCTGCTGGCTGTGAGGCCATCTTCCACTGGTCGTGCAAGGAAACCAGTGTGCATAGTCTTGGGAAGAAAGTCATGCAATCAGCAGCTGCCTTGCAAATGGCCAAGGTAGGCATGCTAGGTCAATAGCAAAGATCAGTAGGATGACAAAGGCCATGGAGTGCAGAAGGCATGGGGGGGAAATTGGCCGGGGGGGGGGAGTTGAAGTGCCCCTGCAGTTGTAAGTGCTGTCAGGTTATCAAGTGCCTGAATTTTGATCATGTGACTGGTTGTAAGTCAAGGACTACATATACATGTTTCTATAGTTCACTATTCCTGATGATTAAAAAGATTACAATGCAGTAAGTCTGTGAGATAAGCACACCCTAGTTTAAGAATGACCCATAGTTAAAAATGGAACCTTTTGCAGCAAATTTCAAATTGAATACACAACAGTTCATTACACAATACTACTTATGCAGTATCATACAGTACAGTAATACTGTTCTGGCTTACATAAAAATTCAACTGAAGAGCAGACCTTGGGAATGGAATTTATTCTTAAAGTTGGGGCTACCTGCAAAACAATAAATGTACCATTATTAACCAAATGATAAATAACATTGCATCAATTAGCTATGGCCAGAGCCAAAATAATCTGTTGAATAATAGTGCTTGCATAGCCTCCCTAAATATGAGCAATGAGAAAGTAAAGCAACTATTCAGGGAAAATTTATTCTAAAGCAAAAGGTCTAAAACAAAGGAGCACAGCCTCTGCAACCGCTCCCCTGCCTCTTGGTGGGCTGGACATTAAGCATTCTTTCTTCGAATGAGCACACCTTGCAAGATGGTGTCGCAAGGAGCAATATGTATACTATCTTGAACTCCAGAATGAAAAGGTGAGATGTAAATCTAATAAATATAATCTTATGTTTACTAATTAGGATAATAAATATTGTCCATATAGTCTCCAAAGTTGCACTAATCTTTTGAGGACACCTAGTTAATTATAATGGTAGTTGTAGCCTAGCTGCCTCAGTCAATTCAAATCCTTCAATTATCTCTAAAGAAGAAAGAGAGAAAATGGACTCCTTTGTAGCCATGTCTAGACTGGATTCATAGTTGTACTAAGCCAAAATATGATTTGTTTTATTGTAGCGGGTTCTGCAAATCCAACCAGTTGTGGTTTATTCTCTAATTAATTTGTAAAAAAAAATCATAGTTCAGTTTGATGTACCATGTACCTTTTAAATTCTGTGCCTACATATACCCCAACCCATGTAATTTCTGGATTTTTTCATTATTATTTTGGTCCTCAATAAGGCCTTATTTATGTAAGACTTAACATAAGAATTTGATTTGAGTTTCACATCTGGCTTTCAGAATATAAATTCATATATATATCACAACAATAAGGTTCATAATAAACTGTAATTAATTATAGTGGACTGCTGTAGCAGAATAGAAACAAGTAAATCAAATAAATATTCATTTTCATACAATGTTTCTTTGGTAATTACACAGATAATTTCATTTCTGGCCTTTTTGGTTCCATTGATTTGCTTAAATTACCTGTATGTTTCAAATTAATAAATAGCCATTTTATTATGTATATATAATTTCTGCTTATGGTAATTGCAGTATTTGACAATCTTGCTTCAGTTAAAAAAAGAAAGGAATAATTTTGGTGGATTTTTAAACTGCATTGTGATTGGAATGATACAGAAACACGTTTTTTCATAAACCTTCAAGGTGATAGCCTATGACTGATCTCTACACAAGCTGTTAATTATTATTATTCATCTTTTCATTCAGGTCACAAATTCCTCATGTTTCTCAGCATTATTCAGGACTCTTAGAAAGGATTAAATTGACTGGTTTAAAATGGATTAAAAGTACATTTTTAAATCTCTGTCCATTTATCTTAGTCTGCACAATAATGGTTTCTTAACAATTGAATTATTCTTTTATATGCATATGTGCACCTATGTCTTTTTAAATGTACAAATTGAATTTAAGAGCAGCTGTTATTCAGATAATAGACAGCTGCCTTGAGGCAAAATGCTAAATTCTAGGGAATATATGGATTATAATGTGACAGGATCTCTTCAATAAATTATTGACACCATTATACCGTAATCCATCTTAAAGCTTTTCATAATAAATTGATGGTGATGGTGATAATCAGAAAAAAATGGTTTATATTATCTATTGATTAGAAGTACAAAAAGGGATCTGCCTGTGTAAAATCAAGGGATTATTTCATAAATTAAATATTTTTTAAAGAAGTAAAGGTTTCCTCTGTCCAGTTGTGTCAAACTCTAGAGATGGTATTGATCTGTATTTCCTAGCCAAGGAGCCAGTGTCTGTGGTCATGTTAGTTGTGTTCTTTTAGCTTACAGATAGTTGCTGAGACTCTTAATCTCTAATATAGGGCATATAAAATGTCCTGTACTTACGTATAGTTCACTATTGTAAACAGTTAACTGAATGCCTTCAATTTAACTTGGTTATTTAATGGACCTGTTTTGTTAGTCATAAGCCTCCCCCCTTCTGAAAAAAAGTCCCCTAGAATCACAATACTATGGAAGGCTTTTTCAACTACATTTCTTCCTCAGAATCTATCTTGCTTAGGTTTTCGCCTCTCTCAATCTATATTGAGCATGTTAACACTGTGTTGTTTCCATGGTTTAGCTATAAATGTCTTGCTTTGCTGCTACAGAGAGGTACATGGCTAGTCTGTAATCTTAACAGGTTTTCTGTAAGGAGAGAGCAATGATTAAATTAGATTTCTTGAAGTGTTTGCCAAAAATATAGAAGAGTAAAGCATTGGAAGTCTACTCACAGGAGCAAACTCCCTGATACAGAAACATTTTTATAAATCACTCTGCTGCGGCAGTTTTGTGGCAGGAAGAAGAGTAGATATTTCTTAGGAGCTGTATTTGAAACAACTTTTGTTAGTCAAAGCACTTGGGTAGGAAGAAGAATTGATCTTGATTTTTTTTGTTGAGCATCAGTCTTTCTCATCGTTCAACTGTGGCTGTTGGTTGTTATATCTGGGATGATTAATGGTATTAAGAATATGCCTGATTGATGCTTATTATGACAATTAGAGCAATAATTAATTTGTACTTGTTTTATCATTATTGGGGTTTTGTACCATATTGTTTTTGCTTGGAACCCACTCAAAGACACAATGATTGAAATATTGTAAATGTTCAAATAAATGAATACAAATACTTGTTTCACAACGGAATTTAAAACAGGAAATATGTTAAAGTGCTGGCCCAGATGGACGTAGCTGATTTTGTTAGAATACTTGAAAATTTAAAAAATAGATAGATGGTGACCAAATGTGGAAGTTGGTACCTATTAAATATATACTAGATAGGGAAATGAAGACTGGATTGGTTAGTCATTTTAAAAAGGAAAGGATATATATAACACTCACTAGTGAGTTTTCTCCTCCTGCTTTCCTAATTAAAGTTTTAAAACTGATTACAGTTATAATTGGAGCTGTTAATCTGTCCTGCAGAGTGCATGCATGCGAATAGCCATATATTATATTTTATATTAAGCAATGACCCTTCCTTATATACAGTTTACTCTTCACCATATCTAATCTATGTAATTCCTTTCCATTGCTATATGTCAACTGCAAAACACCCAACAATTTTTACACAAGTTATCATTAATATTTATGTAAAGAAGTCTCTAATGTTGCAGTCCAGCAGATTTCATTGAAGTTATTGGAAATTTTGTTGTCCTACTTTGAAGCCAGAGACATTTCAGATTTGAAAATCTAGGCCTAGTTTCGGTCTTCAGTAAAATCTGAATGTCGAATCCTGTGATGATAAAACAGACATCACTTAATTCAGCCAGTGACAGAAACTGAGTTTATGATTTCGTTCAGTAAGAAAAAGTTTAAGTAATGACTCAAGGATATCATAGGAGAAGGATTCAAGAAAAACTTTTTCCATTTTTCTTCTTGTCGATTGTTAAGGAAGCTAAGATTCCTTGTGAATATTGTTAATTTATAATTGTAATGAATGTTCTGCAATAATTTATAAAACAAATTAGAAAAAATCAAATATGTACTTTCTTCTTTTTTAAATCCCACAAAATGGAATATTTACACACATACACACTTACATAGTTAATACACAGTTGATATTATCCTGTTAATTTATAGATTTAAAAAAAACCATGGATCTGCCTGTGTAAAATCAAGGGATTATTTAATAATTTAAATGTTTGTTGTGTTCTTTCAGCTTGCAGTTAGGCATTTCTGTATAGTAATAAAGATACATTTCTTTACAAATCACAAAGCATTTTTACTTGAGAAAAAAAGCTCACTGTCTTTATTTTTGCTTATTCTGTATTTGCTGAGGTGGGAGCAATTAAACTTCAATATTGGTAGAGTTTTATTTATGTGCCCGTTCTGATTGTCTTATATGTCATGTATTTCTCAGCAAACCTGTAATGTTCTTGTTAATTACTGATAATTCCCCTTGAGAACTGCTATATTTTATATTACTATCAGTCATAAACTGCATATTGGTTAAGACACTTAAGCAAAATGCTTTGGCAAGATTTTGTGCTAATCAAAGTGATTCAGCGTGACATTGAAGCAGTTGAAAAATCCTGTGATATTGCTTCTTATCTGCCATGCAGTGCACTGAAAAAAACTGCAGTCATTCCATCAGTTGTATTGATGTTTCTATTACTGTGAGTTGAATGCTAATGAATATAATAACCCTGATAGTTTTGTCTGCTTGTGCAGCTTGTGTTTGAGTTAGCTATTTACTGAGTTAGCTGTGCTACTAGATCTACAAAGTGACAGTGGCATCCAGCTGGTTAAAGTTTATGTTTTTTTGTATAACTTTTAGAAAACATTCCGCCACTGCTTGGCTTTATAAAAACATAAGCAATTATACTGCATGCCCTCTTATTTGCCAGCTGGATGTAGTTTATTCATATTTTTGTAGCAATTTTCAGAGCTATTACTTGGGAGGACAAGATGGTTTGAAAGTTTTCAAGAAAATATTCCTGTTGTAACATTGTATTGATGTGTCTGTAAATTTCAAGTGATCAATTCTAAGACCTTTTCTAGAGAGCAGTTCATTTTTTCCATTCACTGGCAGCAACATCATAATCTATTTTTCTCTCTATAACTGCATGAAGTTTGATAGAGCTGTGTTAAGATAATGTGTTACAGTGGCTTGATCCTGTGGATTAATTAAGACATATAGGAAACTGAGGTAATAAGAACAATGTTATCCATTGAGTATATTATTTCTAAAATTTCCAAACTCACATTCTCTGTATTAGGTAATATTGGTTAACAAAAAAAATGTTTTCTTCATATATTGAGACAATCAATTCACAAAATTAATTTACAAAATAACTTAATAGTTTATCCAGTGCAGACTACTTTGGCTGCACTTATCCTGATTTAATTCTGTTTTGAATAGAACACATTAAAACATAGGGAGGGGAAGTTGGAGAAAAGACTTGAAGTGGTATTTAAATTTTCAAATTAGAAATTATTGCAGATTTGTAATTTAGTTGTGACTTTGTTTTCAATTTGAAATTATAAAACCTCTTTTATATTCTCCTCCCATTGAAATGTTGGGCCACTGGCTGGGAATTCTGGGAACTGTAATCCCAGCAAATTTGAAAGGTTGCATAATAAAATACGTAATACAAGTAATATTTAAAATATAGACACAGCCACAAGTATTTACCTCTCTACTTTTCTCCAGATGAGCTGTTCAGAGCATCCAGGCATGGGAAGTGCTTCTGTTTCTTGTTAGATAGGCTGAGCTGATTTCTGAGGACACTCCTCCTTGAGGCTCCTCCTTAGTGTCCCCAGTTTTTGCTCAGCCTTTGTTCGAGCAAGGCAACTTTTCCCTTGGCTGGATTCTAAGAAAAGAGATTGAGAAAACCAAACAAAGAAAAACTATTAAACAGGTCAGATTGCAGCTCCTAGCTGCTATGATCATCGTGTTTCTCACAGAAGAGAAGAGAGATTCTGATGCCGTTTAACACCAGCTGGCTGTCGGAGCTCTCAAGCCCTCGGTGATGGCTGTAACGGTGCTCTGAGCAGAGGCTCGAGTTTGTGCCTCAACAATGGCCATTGTTCAACAAAACAGACTGAAGGAGAGAGAGATCGGAGCCTTTTCTTTCCACCTGGCCATATTTTAAATCAGCTGGCTGGTGGCGCGATGAGCGCAGGCTCGCGATCGTGCAAGGAATAAAACACAGGAATGGCCAGAGGCTTATTTCCCTCAAAAGAACACCTCAACTAAGAGGGTAGGCATCAGCGCCATCACCCCTACCCAGCACTGTTATGTAGAGCCTTTCTTCTAATTTCCTGAGTGCTTGCCGGTTTTTTTTTACTGCTGATTGAGCCATTGCGCACCAAAAATAACGTCCGGCACCATTTTGTTTTGTATCTGCTAATTGCAAGTTGGCCTCAGCAAACTTGAGGCTCATTAAAGAGGCATCAGTGCTTAGCCTAACTAAACAGGCTATTGTGAGGAATTAATCCCTAACAGGGCTGATCCAGCACAGCTTTACAGGGCCTTCAACAACAGATTACAAAGTTAAAGGCTTGTTGAAGGAGTTAGTTGGCAAATCCCTCACATCCAGAGCCAGTCAGCAGGACAGCAGCTAGAACCCAGGCCCGTGACCGCCTGTGCATTAAAGCTGTTGCAGGCCCTGTGTCATTCAGTTGGATTCTACTCTGGGCAGTTAAGGTGTATCTTTAATTGGTATTAATTTGATTTTATTTGGCATTAAAATAATAATAATAATAATAATNATAATAATAATAATAACAACAACAAAACAAAACAACAACAACAACAACAACAACAACAATAATATAGGGATTAAATAAATTACATTTGAGAGAGTCCCTGCCCATTCCAGAGCAGGCTCCTTAGGAGTGCCAACTGCCTCTAATTTCAAGCCTCACCCTTTTACAGATCCTGTATCCAGGGGTTGCAGTGGCAAGTGGAATGTCTATTGGCTCCACTGCTTCAGAGTATAGAGTGGCAGCCAGAAGGGCCATGGCCAGAACCCAGAGCAAGACATCGGGTTCAAGAAACCCTTCCAAGGCTGCTGAGATAGATGCCAAGAGGCGCCAAAAAGCACTAGAGAAACAACTGAAAAAGTGCCTTCGTGAGGCTGAGAAGGATAAACAATGTCTCCTCCAAGAGCCGCTCCTGTTCAAAGCTCCATTCCAGTATCTCCACTGGATCTGTCCATGCAATCCAGGTGCAGCATCAATTTACCAGACCAGGCAGGAACTTCAACTGCCCTGCCTGCACCATGGAGGGTTCCTGAGGCTACATTCACCCCCACAGCAGCAGGACTTTGCACAGAGGAAGCTCTGCCTCAGGAAATTCCCCTACATATGAGAGCTTGGATGGAGCTAGCTATCAAACAAGGGATTGCAGCAGGGGTGCAACAGACCTTCCTGGCAAGGTGACACCAAGCAGGTCCTGATCATGATCTTCAGTCGACACGGTCACTAAGCAGGGCGGAATCCATTCAACTTCAGGTACCTTCCCATGGGGTGAATCTTCCAATTGCTCACGTGTCTGATCAGGTCATGAATGCAATACAGGGAAGACCAAATAGACGAGCTGGAACAAATCGTGTCAGTGTCCTCCCAAGACAATGATTCGTCTTTGTCTGAGGCACAGCAGTTAGAGAAGGACATGTCAGAAGATGAAGGTTTAGCCCCTGATCAACCTACATTCACAGGGCTGTTCCGCCCACACCTATTTAAGTCTTTACTATTGAAGGCGAAAACACTGCACACCTTGACAATCCTACCTCTACCTCCTAACCGCCTTCAGCACAGGAGGAGTCGGATGACTTAATCTTTTCACAACCTATCACCGAAGCAGAGGTCATTCCGGTCTCACAGATGTTCACTGATTTAGTCCAAAAACAGTGGACCTCTACAGCTGCTTATCCCAATCCAATGGGATATGACAAAAATTTTTACAACTTAGCGCCAGAATTTTCTGACTCCCTTTTAGCCCCCATAGTAGATGAACCTGTGATAGCCCTAGTCTCTTCTTCTGCTATACCAAGCAAAGCAGAAGAAGCTCTTAAACCAGAGGACAGCAGGGCGGAATTAGCACTTCACAAGGCTCACCAAGCAGACTCATGGGCTATCAGAGCAGCTACAGCTGCTTCATTCTTTACCAGATCTTCCCTAAGGTGGCTACGTCATCTCAGAGATTCCATTCCTTCTTCGAACACCAGGGCGCATCAGGACATAGCCAAATTGATGGCAGCTGCAGAATTCTCTGCAGATGCAATGTTTAATTTGGTAAAATTCTCTTCAAGAGCTATAGCGTTCCAAGTCACAGCACGATGCTTACTTTGGTTCCATCATTGACAAGTNGTAAATGGAAGCTGGCATCCACCTCTTTTGAAGGGAACAAACTGTTTGGATCTTCCTTAGATTTGCTCCTGGTGGAATCTCGGAATAAGAAGAAGATACTTCCCCCCTCTTTCGTAAGTCTGAAAATAGACCATCCCAGTCCTTTTGGAGGAATTCCTTTCATCCCTTCTATCAAGGAACCTATTCTCAGAGATCACAGAGGCCCTTTGGGTACCGACAGGAACAGCAGGCAGAAAGATCTGACTTTGGGGACAGAAATCAGCAGGGAGGGCAGAACAAAAGGTCCTTTCATGGGGCAGGAAATAGATCGTTTTGGCGCACCAAATAATCTCATACCCAACCCTCTCATAGGAGGACGCTTAAGGCTACAGACCAATGGGAGTCAACTACATCAGATGCCTGGATCAAAGAGGCCATAAGATTGGGTCTCTCTGGAATTCCTCTCCACATCCCTGAAATTGCAGTGCCCTGTCTCAAGGGACCCTACCAAAAGAGCCTCTATGGAGACCGCTATCCAGCATTTGCTGGAGATCCACACAACCCAACCTGTATCGCTGGATCAACATAGACAGGGGTTTTATTTACATTTATTTGTGGTCCCAAAGAGTTTGGGGGTGGTGGAGGGCAATTTTAGATCTAAAATGCCTGAATCGCTTCCTGGTCTACAGGAGGTTTAAAATGAGCTCCTTGCAATCAATCCTCTTCAGCATCAGACAGGGAGATGTTTTATTGTCAATAGACCTAACAAAGGCATATACCCATTAGAGCCTCACACAGTAGGTTCTTGAGATTCTGCTACAATAGCCATCACTGTAAGTACGGAGCCCTTCCATTTGGCCTGGCCTCAGCTCCCCAAATCTTTACAAAGGTTCTGGCGGCATTAGCAGGCCATCTTAGGACTAAGCCGGTCCGGCTACAATGTTATCTCTATGACATATTAATTTTGTTACTGTCCTGCCAGCAGGCAGAACTAAATACCCAAGTCACTGTACAGGATCTCCAACAACACGGATTTTCAATAAATTGGGCCAAGAGTCATTTGACACCTTCGACTTGTCTCCTGCATTTGGAAGCCGTCATTGATCCAGTGGCAGGGAATATTTCTGTCTCACCGGATAGGCAGAGTAGCATTAAGCAGTTGTCAAAAGATGTTAGGATTCTTAAATGAGTACCCCTTGCCCAATTATCCAAGCTGCTAGGAAAAATGATTTCCTGCATTTATATTGTTCCCTGGGCCCGGCTACACGCCAGAACCCTATAATGGTTTTTGCTCCCGTATCAATGATCAGGAAGGAGCAATGCTATGTCCAAGGTCACTGTTCTGTCAAAGGTTCTCATTTCACTTCACTGGTGGACCACAACAAACATCAACAAGGGCTGCCTTTTCAAAGACTCTCACAGACTATCACAACAGACACAAGTCTATTTGGATGGGGGGCACACTGTCAGTCCCTTGTAGCTCAAGGTCACTGGTTCACAATAGAAAAAGCTTGCAGCATAAACTGGCTATAGAACTGAGAGCAGCCCATCTGGCCCTCCGAAAATTTCTACCACTGATCCAGGGACAGCATGTCCTTCTCCTGACNCACATAAACAGGCAGAGGGGCACACATTCAAAATTGCTAATGAGAGACAGAGAGACTGTGCCACTGGGCAGAGAGGAACTTAGTCTCCATCAAAGCAGAACACATCTCGGGATAGTCCAACATTCAGGCAGACTGGTTGAGCAGGTCCACTGTCAATCATTCCAAGTGGCGCCTCCACCCGAGACTGTTCCAGGAGATGTCACATCTGTTCGGCCAACCAATCATGGACCTCTTTGCCTCGCCCCTCAACACGCAGCTCCCGAGGTTCTTTTGCAGATTTCCAACATAAATTGGAGGGAGTCCAATTTTAAAGTTGTCTCGATCCAAGCGGCCTGACATCCATCCATGAACCGTATATACAATGCTACCTGGAATATCATCTGCAAGTGCTGCAACAAGGTGAAAATAGATCCTACCTCTCCATCAGTGGTGCAAATACTGGACTTTCTACAGGAAGGTTTAGACAAAGGACTCTCACCAAACACTTTACGTAGACAGGTGGCGGCTTTAGCCTCGGTCATTACCTGTGGTGACCTAAGATCCCTCGCTCATCACCCAAGGATATGCAGTTTTCTCCATGGGACCACTAATTTAAGATCCCCAGTGGTTCATAGATACCCCACCTGGGATTTAAACAAAGTTCTTATGGCACTCCCAAAGCAATCCTTTGAGCCTCTGAGAACCACGAGTCTCCACCTACTTACGTACAAGGTGGTGTTCTTAGTAGCGATAACATCTGCAAGATGAAGAGGTAGCCGCCCTGTCAGTGAGACAAGATCTCTGCATTTTTCATTCTGACAGAGTCGTCCTTCGCTTAGATCCAACCTTCATTCCCAAAATTAATTCGGCCTTCCAAAGAGCGCAGGAGTTGATACTCCCCAACTTCTGTCCTAGACTATCTCACAGTCTAGAGTGACAATGGCATCTATTAGATGTATGACGTGCCCTCCAAATCTACATAGACAGGACTACCTCATTTAGGAAGACGGAGGCCCTCTGTCTCTTTTCAACCTTCTACTCAAGGAAGAAAAGTCATCTCATTGACAGTTGGCAGGTGGCTGCAAGCCACGATCGCAAAGACTTATGATACACAGTCATTGCCCGTGCCTACAGGTATTATGGCATACTCAACTAGGAGTACTGCAACTTCAGCGGCTTGGGCTGAAGCAGCCTTCGGCAGACGGGTATTACAACGGGTCCACATGTAAAAAGGGGACTCCAAACCAGACACGAGACCCTCCCGTAGGACACGCCAGCTTTGGTATGTCCCATGCCTGGATGCTCTGAATAGCTCATCTGGAGAAGTGACGTTGGTGCTTACCTGATACGCCCATTCTCTGAGCTGTGAAGAGCATCCAGCCCCACCCAGAGTCCATCTGGTGTGGGTTCAATCCTGGCCAAGACTAGAGAGCAAAGGTGAAGGAGAACAACGATGAACTTGTCACTTCAACTTCGCCAAAACTGGGGACACTAAGGAGGCCTTGAGGAGTGTCCTCAGAAATCAGCTCAGCCTATCAAACGAGAGACAGAAGTACCTCCCATGCCTGGATGCTCTTCACAGCTCACAGAGAATGGGTGTATCAGATAAGCACCAACGCCCTCTTTCCATAGAATTCAGATTTGCTGTGAAATAAGTTGAAACTGATACAAGCAAATAGCAGTCATCATTTTTTATTTCATAGTCCACAAAGCAGACATTTTGTTTTTGATGTATGACTTAATATATTCTTGTAAATAATAAAACAAATGGAAATGGTATGGACATAATTATTGGTACCCCTTAGATGTTCAAAAACTTTATTGGATTTCATTATTCTCTCGAGCATACTGTTTACATTAATTAGTATCACAAGTGTCTTTAATCTCATTATCAGTCACTCAGCCTATTTGAATGGAAAAAAAACCCTCACTCAGGCATTTTCTGTCATTGTATGCAGTACAGCGAACCTAGATAAGAGAAGAAGCAGCAGGGAATTGTCTGAGGAGGAAAGGAAGAAGGCAATAGTAAGCATGGTAACAGCAAAGGCTACAAAACCATCCCCCCAAAGCTTCATGTTCCTGGGACCATAGTCGCTAATGTTATCAAAACGACCATATCCTGGATGTGGCCACAAGAGGAAAATTAACCCCATACAGAACAGGAAGAAAGTTTGAATGGTGGAAAAAGAAAAAAACAAAAACAAAACTTCAATAAAGATCCTCGGTGACCTCCAAAGTCAAGGTACAACAATATCAAGTTGTACCATACATCACTACCTTACTGAAAATGGCTTCCACAGAAGTTCCCACTTCTGAAATACAGACACAAAAAACCCAGATTGGAGTTTTTTAGAATATATGTTGACAAGCCACATTCCTTCTGGGAGACTATATCTGGACAGGTGAAACAAAATTGGACTTGTTGATAAGTCATACTTGCTGTATATTCACAGAATAAAAAACAATAAAAAACCCATTCCAACATGGAAGAGGCTCTATAATGTAATGCTATTGCTTTGCTGCCTCCAGAATCAAGTGCCTTGAATCTGTATGGGCACAATAAAATCAGAGGACTATCAAGGTGTTCTGAAGTGAAACACAATGCCTAATATGTCTAAGTTGCAGGGCAAGGGTCTCCCATCAGGATAATAATACAAAACATATATCTAAGAGAACCATACTTGTGAAAAATAAATATTGAACTATTTTGAAAGAGCCTGCCATGAATCCTGATGTCAACATAACAGAACATCTATGGAAATAGATGACACTTATAAGTGGGAGAAGTCCATCAAAGCTAAGACAACTGAAGCAATTTGCACAAGAAGTCTAGGACAAATTGCAAGTTGAGAAATGGAGAAATCTTATTCAGAGCTACAGAAAGTGCTTGATTGCGGCTATTGCCCACAAAGGTGTTGCCCCTTAACCAACAACTCTATACATATGTGAGTTGAAGACCCATTTCCCACTCTGGATGCACACTGCAAGGATCTAAGTCATTTGAAAGCGGCCCAACACTTAAAACAATATTACAAAGACATTTTAAAACATTTGCAAATTCTAATCATTACATTTTAATCGTCTGCTATCACTGCAAGTATAGCATAGTAGCCCAAAGCTGTCAGAGTTGCTAAATAACTAGTTTTATCTGTGTACAGATAGTTCCCCCCCCCGAGATTTGACTATATGATGTAAAACTGGAGGCAGTTGAGAATGAAAAGGGTTAGGGACCCTCATGTTAAGTGGTAATTTAGCTTTTCATTAAAATAAAAATGTTGAGATTTGAAGAGTTGGGTTAATTTCTTTTTTCTAAGGTACAGAAGCTTGTGTTAGGGTAATGTCTGTTTGCCACTGCCTCAGGGTCTTTAAAACAATCTTGCTTTAAGAAAAAAAGTCTGCTAACAGAAGGTGAAGAATGAAAATAGTGCCTCTTACCAATGTTGATGTCTGAAGCATATTAGGCAGTTACAAGTGGATTATACAGTATAGTACTAGACCAGTGATAATGAAACTTTGCAGCCTGGCATTTCAAAAAACCAGAAAATGCCTACTTTGACTCTGCTGGTATATCACCCTGAACAAAACAGAAACAGTGCCCTATCTTGTTCCTATCTAGGCAACCTGAACAGCAATACCCAATGACAATGCCAAAGCTGGGCCTGAAATAAAAGCCTGGTCCTTGACCTGAGCCCTTGGTCATCTCCAAGAAGTGTGAGCCTTGGTTTACAAGTCCCTGTGGCCTACCTGAGACTGCTCCGGATTACACAAGGCCTTCGTTCTTGATGTAACTTTGGAGAATGCTCTTTTGTGACCTCTGCAGCCGCTGAAAATTGTGGGAAAACACATCCCATTGTCACACAATTTTCAGAGGCTGTAGAGAACATAGCCTTTTTGTGTGACCTTTGAAGAGTCCAGAGCACACCTCATTCTTATGCGACTTCTGAAAATCAGACAATAATAGGATGTGTTTTTGAGAATAGTTGTTGGGTATTGGTGAACACTGGCGTGTCACCCCCAAACATTATGGTATGCCACCTTTGACATACATGTCTTAGGTTCGCCATCATTGTACTAGACTATGTTGAGGCTCAAATGGGAAAAAGTGATTTGAAGTTTGCACAGCTGTCTCACACACAGCACCTATCAGCACTTCTTATACCAAATATGTCTTTTTGTCCAATTCTAGCAAAAGAAGTTTGTTCTTTAAAGAGAAGTCAACAGGTGTTACTTGCATCCTCCTGTGTGTTCTTTATCATCTTTTCTCCTTTACATCTAGATCACTGTAGTGTTAATTTCCGCATTTCCACAATAGCTTCAAAAACCTCTCCCTCTTTTCAGTATGCAGTAAAATAATGTTATAAAATATTCATATTTGTATTGTAAGTATATACTATTTTGACATATATATTAACAGATAAGTAGAGTTGGAAGGGACCTTCTAGGTCATCTAGTCCAACCCCCCCTGTCCAAGCGGGAGACCCTACACCATTTCTGACAAATGGCAGTCGAATCTCTTCTTGAAAGTCTCAAGTGAT
>AZIM01001078.1:112683-126163 GCA_000516915.1 Ophiophagus hannah
CTCTGATTATCTGTTATCTGTTAAAAAAAAAACTACTGGGACTATCAAGTTTTGGAAAATGAGCAGGTTAAGAACTTAAGGGGTTTTAAGATCCAGACCAACAGGCCTCTTGTACATGATATGGCTGCTATAAAGGAAGAAAGTCAGGTTCATTGATATTGCTATTCCAAGTAATGCTAGATTGAGTAAAGACAATTATTAACTTAGTAACTATTAATGGCATCTCTCCAGTTCTTTTTGAGTATACATTATCATGCTTTGCTAAGCCCTGCTCATTCTGAACTTTAACATCTTCATAACATCTCTACTAATCTGTGTTTGTTGATCTGTCCGTTTTCCCACTTTTTAAATGTGCACTTTTTCATTTTCAGATTTTGACTCAACTTTTTGAGTAGCCTAACTGTTTTCTTTGGTTGCATACATTGCAGAGTCCCATGGTCGTATGATGATTATTTGCCTTCTTTCTAGCCAGCTTCCAACAAGATTATTTGCTTGTTGAGAGGCTGGCGGTAAAATTGCAAATAATGGTTACATGAGCAACCACTTAATGATGATGACAGGAATGAGGTAGTAAGTCTATCAAGGTCATGTGATGTCTTACTTAATGATTCTGTTGCTTAGTTGCCAGTTCCAATTGTGGTTGTTAAATGAGAATTACTGTATTAATTTTATTTATTCCTCTATTTATTTTGATGTAAAAACTATCTTCAATGACCCATACTGTATCATTTACTTGGCTGTCTGAGCAGATGTAGTTAATTTTAATACACAATGCAATATTTCTTCTCTTTCTAGAGCTTCTGTTCTGTTGCTTGTCTACCAGGTGTCCTACTTTACCTGATTTTAACTTCTGTTTGCATTCTTTTAATTAAAACAAAAAATAGGAAGCATCAAAACACCAGTCTTTATCATCACTTCTATTTACAGCAATGCTTCTGTACCCACATAGTACCCACAAGTTTTCAAAAGCTGTTTCTAAATTTTAAGATATAGACTAACAAAACAGGGAAATGTTGTAGATATTTCTGGTGAAGAAGAATATTAATACTGGGCAGTGACTGTGATAAGGGTAATTGAATTAAGTAACATTATTAAGCATATTTAATTTTAATTAAATGTACAAGTAGATGACAGAAGGATGAATTTTGATTTTTGTTCTGCCTCTAGCCACTACTTTTCCTTCCTATTTCTAAAGCCACTGCCAAATGCCAAGAATGCCAACAGCCACACCCACTCATTGCCAAAAATTAACAAATCAGCCGAACCTGGATCAGTTCCATCAACACTCCAAGACACAGACATCTGAGAATATTCAATTCTGATTCAATGCTGCTAACACAATGAATGTAAACATTAAAAGGCTGAACAATCCCACACTGGTGAAGAGTCCAATCTTTTAATTTGCTATGTTATTATGGGATGCATTATTTATATGCATACAAATTGCGTTTGGGAGCAATTTTATTTAACAATGTATACCATGAGGCTGATCTGATCATTTTATAGACAAAGAGCCACAAATAAGCTAATGGAATCTACCCCAGTCCTATTGATTGATGTGGAGTAATGCCCATTTACACCCTGGAAACTCTCTGCCCATCTTTAATAGAAGCTTGTTTGTATTTCTAATAAGCCAAGATTTTTTTGATTGTGTAATCAGCTCTGCATTCTTCCATTTTTCTGCTTATGAGTATAATTGTAGCTCTTGGATTATAATTGTTTTTGAATTATTAAATAATGAGGCCTTGGAAGGTTATTTTGAGGTGATGCCTTGTATGGCATTTTGATCTGAACAGAAGGAGAGAGTACAGTCATATTGAAGTGGAGTGTGTTGATCTGCTATGATGAGACAGTGCCCAAACTGCACACTCAAACAATTATAAGTGTATCCTAATTGAGTGTATGAGCGTTATTTATAAAGAAGCTGCCTTTAGAAAATATACCCATGTGATGATAAAAACTCATTCGTTCTTGCTCTAATAATCTATAGACTGAGACAAGCTTTTGGAGGAACATCTGAATAGTAGCTCCTCTATTCCAGGAACATTTAAAAGTACCATATTGTACCCCTTTAACAATTTTGTTGGTGGGGCATAAGAGCCACTATATTATTTATCTGCTTTTCTGGTCCTACAAGCAACAAAAACAATATCATGGGCTACCTAACACCAAAACATTAAATCTATGTGCATTATTACTGAGTATGCAATGTGGAGACATAAGTATTTTAGATGCTGCTGTAGGAAGCCCCCCCTCCCCAGATTAAAATATTATTTATTCTTAAATATTAAAAAGAGGCAAGATAGAATATTTCCTCTAAAGAAAACATGGAGAAAAATCTTAACAAGGGCAGAAAGCATCCCCTGTCTTCTTGCCATAGGAAAACAGCCTCAAGCAGAAGCTTGAAGAGGCTGGTCTTTGGGAATGGAAATTTTGTATCCATTCCGAAAGACTGGGCCAATCTATTCATAAGCAAGGAGACTCCAAATAAGTGACACAATAGACAAGCCAAAGCTGACAAGATTAGCTCAGACAAACACCTAGGATTTCCATTTCCCCTTTTTGCCTGTAGAGCCAGCCATGACCTCTACATGACCTCATAGGAATTTGGCAGCAGCCATTAAAATATTGAAGGACATATTCTTGCACAAGAACAGGCATCTCAATCACAAAGCTCCAAAGAATGTATAAAAACCCATTTACTCTGAACCCCATTTTGTCAGCCACCCCAGAAACATGCTGCTATCACTGAAGTTTCTGGCAACCAAATAAACAGAGATCTTCTTTCCTGCAGCCTGCCTCCATTTTATTTCAGCTTCTTTCTCCTGTCTTGGAACCATACTGGATTTTTCTTCCAACGCTGCCAAGAGATAAAGTGTATTCCCACAGCTGGAATATTTCAGAGTAAAGACTACTGAGTTAAATAGAGTATATAGCAGGTTGATGAAGAAGATACAATGTTGAACTGTGTTTAAGCAAAGGTGCAAAGTACAGAAAAGGCCACGAACCTGGAAATCATTCACAAAAGCTACTATTTAAAGAGAACAGAATATGTAAATTGAGTCTAATGAGATATTGGAGAGAATACCAAAATGTTTTATGTAAATACATTTTTCTGAGTTAAGTTGGGAAAGTTATGGTTTCTGAAAGTGTTTAAAACAAACAAAAATTGAACTATTTTGTCCCATTACTTGTCAAAATTTACAAGTAAGTCCCTATGCGGTTTATTCACTCACGGGAATTGAGCCGCTGACCTCAGCGGTGCGCAGGCCCAGCATCTTATCTTATGAACCACTGTGCCCCAACTGATCATGTCCACTTTCAACACCATGGTTACTTAACAATAACAATAGCACTTAGACTTCACGGTGCTTTTACAGCCCTCTCTAAGCGGTTTACATAGTCAGCACGTTGCCCCCAACAATCTGGGTCCTCGTTTTACTGACCTTGCGAGAATGGAAGGCTGAATCAACATTGAACCGGTCAGAATTGAACTGCTGGCAGTTGGTATAATTAGCCTGCAATACTGCATTCCAACCACTGCTCCTATCAACTTAATGGGCAACTTTGGGATAATCACTTACTCACTCAAACCAGCCTACTTCACATGGCTTCTGAGGATATTATAAAGAGTTCCCCATGTATTCCACCATGAGCTCTTGAAGGAGAAAGCAAAATATCAATCAAATCTAATAAATCAAAACATCACTTTTCAGAAAAGATAAAATTGAGGGAGAAATGGCCCCAGTGGTCAGATAGATTAATGTTTTGCTAACTGTAAATTGAGGTGATCCAAATTCTACATCTGAACAGCCCTCCAAAGTCTGCCTTGTCCTCAAGTTGTTATTGTTATTGGTAGATGTTCTTAATAATATACAGAAAAACCAGCAATTGGACACATACAATATTGGCCAGGGTGAGTGTAGAAAAACTAAGATGATTAGCATACATTTCTGAAAAAATGGTTTCCATTCCATTCTATTCAGTTGTTTTAGGACCTTTGTAGGTCATATTTTAGTTTTAGTGCTGTCTGCTCACTTTTGAAAGCCTACAATTTACCTGAGTGAAATATAAACAGTGGAAGACATAAAAACAATATACCAATGCAGAGTGCATGACTGTAATAGAGATATTTATCTAACTAACAACTTCTATGCAAGAAGGGTTGCATCATCTGTAAGTTCCCTTCTACTTATTTAATACTCTGTGCCCAATAATGGCTAAGAATATATGCAGGGACTATTATAAATACATCCATCATGCTATTTGCTTTTGGAATAGGCAAAACACTGCAAAAACAGTGCAGCAGAAAGCCAATGAAATGAGGATATGAGATAGAAAAAACGACATATCGCTACATCTAGCTTATAGAAAACCATTCACAATACCTCTGCATACCTTCTATCTTTGTAACTCATCTTTGCTTTCAAAATACACACATACTGGTTTATGCATTGAATTTTATTCTTTAAACTTCTCACCATTTTTTCAGGTTGTCATTAACTTTAGTCTGCCACAACTTTCTTTTTCTTTCTCTTTCTGTGAATCCATTTGCTTTTCCTTCATGTTTTAGTGATTTGAATCTCATTCATTCTCACTATATGTCTACACATCTCAATGTAGTTCTTTCATAATGGTTTCTTACTTTTGTATTCAAGCAACATTTATTCAGTACAGATTTATTCTTGACCCTACCTCAGCTTGTTTGGTGAAACACACTACTTAAGTAACTCTTTTGCACTGTTTTCAACATACTTTTAAATATCGCCTGATATTCTCTACCTCATTCCCACAGAACAAAGTAGGTAGAAACACGTTTCCATACACTGTGATTTTTGCTTCTTTCAGTAAACATTAATTCATTGTAACAGAACACATCCTTTACATTATTGTCAACATTCTCATGTATTAATTTTTCACCATCCATTTTCCCATTTTCAATAAATGTTCTACCAATGTGTGCAGGTTCAGCGAATTGTTCTAATTTTTGCTATTTATTTATAACTTGCCATTGTTCATATTGTTTTCACTGTCAAATACAACTATTTTGATCTGATAGATTAATTTTCAGATTTACAGCCATCACTGTATGATGCAGGCTGTCTAATAGACATTGCAGTATAGATAACAACACAGCCTGCTCTGCATAAAAAGTGTACTCATATTCTCACCACTAATCAACAAATCTCTAATATAATCACTACAGTTGCTTGTACATTTGTCCAAAAATCAAGAAACTAAGTGGGCATCACGTGTACTTGATCTATTGCCTGCTCAATGCTGAATNTATTTAGGCAGAGGTTTGTTCTATGAGCTTGCTGCTTTGCTCCTGGATATTCCATTACCAAACTAGGTAACATCTTTTGGGTGAAGTGTCTTGTTCGTTTATATAGAACCCTAGTGGCTGGTTGGTCTTGTGACTGGTTGAGTCACAAGGCTGATTGAGTCACAAGGCTGATTGAATCACAATACTGATTTCTGGTCTTGTGACTTTTGATTGTTTTGCTGTGAGGTGTGAAATTCAACTGGTGAGGGGTGGTGGTCACTTCTGTCATCGGTTGGTGGTTTGAAGGGTCTACTACTTCCTTATCGTTGCTTGTACATTTGTCCAAAAATACATTAAGCAACTAAGTATCCAAACTATCAATTGATGACAGAGGGAGAGGGAGCCACCACAGAGAAGGCCCTTCTTCTGGGTACCACCAGGAGTATTTCCCTAGGGAATGGGACCTGCAACATTCCTTGCCTCCCCGCTCTATTGGATCAGGTAGATGTGACCAGCAAGAGATGGTCCCTCAGATAACCTGGTCTCAGGCCATGAAGGGCTTTAAAGGTAACAATGAGCACCTTGAATTGTACCCAGAAGCAAATCAGCAACCAATGCAGCTTCTACAGGATAGGTGATACATGTACATACTGAGATCTGCACAAAACTATGCAGTTGCTGCATTTTGCACTAACTGGCACTTCTGGATTCTCTTCAAGGGCAGCCCCATGTATAGCATGTTGCAATAGTCAAGAGGGGAAGTGACTAAGGAATAAGTGACCACGAGTGGGGATTCTTGGTCCAGGAAAGGGTATAACTGGTGCACAACCTGCAGTTGCACAAAGGTCCTCCTGGTCACGACCGCCATCTTCTCTTTGAGCAGGAGTTGCAAGTCCAGGAGAACCCCCAGATTATGTACAGGGTTTGTTTGGGGTAGTGCCACCCCATCCAAGACCAATGGTGACAATTCTCCATGAGCCAAAGAACCCCAAACCCAGAGCAACCCATTGCTCCCCATCCAGCCCCTAACAGCCTCCAGGCACTGTGAGGGGGAGGACATGGCATCGCTTAACTCACCACAGGCTGACACATAGAGCTGAGTTGCATTTTTTCCCCTGACATTTATAACATTCTGTTCAATTTTACTCTTTGTCATATCACTATCATTCCCACATGGTTCTATAAGTTTCTCCTTCCCACAGACCTTTTCATTCCATCACTTTTCTTTTTAATTCCTTTCACTCTGCTGGAGACTTCTTGCTTAGCCCTCTTTACCCACATCTAAAACTGTATTTTATTTCCATCATACTCTGAAGCTCCACTCTTGACATTACCAAATAACAATTATCCCACACTCAGAATTTCTCATTACCTTTCTGTAATTTTCAGTCTTTTATTATACAATACATTCAAATCACTTGTGTTTTTAGAAATATAAATAGATTTATGGTTGAACTACATACTTGAAATAAACAGGTCTTTTTCTACATGGATACTGACCAGTCACTATACTCATTCTTATTGATTTTGAGACATCTGACTGGTCTGGTAACTTTTCTATATTTAATTATCAAGTTCATAACCATTCATTCATATCACCTATTTGTATTTTTATCTCCTTGGATCATATCATTAAAACTATTACACAACTTTGATAAGAAATCAACTGGTTCTTTCCTTATCATAATTTACTGAAGTTTAACATGGAACTATCACCAACTCATATATTCTTACTTTGCTCTGTACCCATAACAGTCTACACATATAACAATATCCTAGGAATATTGACTTCAGAAGAAGCATTACTCTACAAACAGGCAAATAGCTAATTGCTGAAGAGCAGAGCAGTAAGAATCATGAAGTGATTTACTGCATTCCAAGTTTTTTAATGGCTGTTATGCCAGAAATGAAGAAAGGGGTAATCTGAAGAATTGTTTAATCTGCTTTAGCTGCAGGTTGTCTAGCTATAAAAATCAAACTCACTGAGGAAGTTTATCTTGTGATGTTGCAAATGAATGAATAAAGCTGTTTTACAAGATGGCCCTTGGGTACTGTGGTTTGTCTGTTTAATCTTGAGAACCCCTGCAAAATCTCCCCACAACAAAGACAACTTTATTATTATTATTTTGAAAATACTAAAATACAACTACTTATGATTTTAATTATCCTGGTATTCATTCAAAATTAATGGGTTTGATGGGTAAACTGTAACAAAAGTGCATGCTTTTCAGAATATATGAGCCAATGTAAACCACAATGCCACTTGAAATTTGATTGAATTAGAGGACTTTGAAAAGTGTTATAATTATTTGAAAAGTATTGTTCAAATTCGTTTAATGAGCACAAAGATTCAATAGGTTGCTTTCTACATGTAGCCTCTAGAACTGATCATGAAGAAGAATAAAAATGGCAGTTAGTTGAAAATATTCAAGTTGTTGACAAGGACTGGTTAGTAGGAACTTATGTTGTGACGGTATTCAGCAAACATCACTGGTTTCTGGACAATTTTTGGTCAAATGCAGAAAAATATCAGATTCAAGGATGTATGTGGGTGTGGAATTCCTGCCCATAGACCAAAGGTCTTCAGTATCTTAAGTAATAGCAATAGTACTTAGACTTATACACTACTTCACAGTGCTTTACAGCCCTCTCTAAGCGGTTTACAGAGTCATAATGCCATAATTTCTCTTCTCAGCTTTTTTAATGTGCAGAAAAAACTTCTTGCATTTAAGGGAAAAGGTATATCTTTCTCAGTGAACCTGCTGAGTTAGAAATTACAAGAAATAAAATATAATATATCTGAAAAACATAAGACTGGCAAGACTACTTTAAAAGATCAGACCTGGCCTCTTATTCTACTTCTGCCAGTCAAAAAATGAGATAGATAAAGAAATAGTTGTATTCATTTGTAATGATTTGATTGTCTTATTTGATTACTAGAAGTGGAAAGTCCATGACATCCATAGTTCATAAAGAGGAGCTAAAGAATAGCAAGAATATTTTCTCTATATATACATTTGCACAAGCGGTTGAATTACCATCAGCCACTTCCTCAACATGAATGACATTAAGCTGTATGTTAAGCGTGAATAAACACTAGGCAGGACACAAGGTGCAGATTATACAAACAGACAATCCAACACATAGTGGCAGAGTGAAAGATGTAGCCAGGAGCTGCATATACTGAATGGCACAACCAAGGAGCTGGCATTGTATACAGGAATATCTGCTAAATATATGGGCACTCTCATCCAGATGGGAGATTCCACAGAGGATTGTGGAGAATAACCTGGCTAAGATCATGTGTGAATTCCAGATCCAGACAGGCAGGCAGGTACTAGCCAATTAATCAGACATTGAGATAGTAGATATGGACCGGAAGTCAGCAGGGGTGATAGATGTAGCAGTGCCAAATGACAACAACATCCACAAGGAGTATGAGAAGCTGGAGAAGTACCATGACCTGAATAGAGGATGTGGAAAATAAAGGCCAAAATGGTCCCAGTAGTGGCAGGACCACCTGGGAATGTGACTCCTAGGCCGGGATAGTAACTCCAACAGATCCCAGGGCTCTCTGCTCAGAGAGAATACAGGCTAAGAACAGTAAAGCTATTGCACAGAACTCAAATTCCGAGGCCTCTGATGGAGGACCCAAGATTGAAGAAGGCACATACCACCCATAGGATTGAGAAAGTGAGTGTGTGTATGTGTATGAATAATACAAGCTGTTCTGATGTTGAACATATGGTTACTTGGCCATTACAGTGGCTTGTGCGTGGTACAATATAAACCCATGGAATTTATGTATGCGGAGGCAGATGAACAATTATTATAATGTGGGTTCTAATAATCCTAGCCTCCCCACACACATATGTTAAGAAGTATAGTAATTTTCCTATAATTGTACAGGGGAAACAGTATAATAACTAACATTGTGCTGGTCAAATTGCTTTTAAATAAACATCTATTAGCTCTGTTAAAATCACTATCATCCTTTGGCCTATTCATCCCAAATGCCTTCAGTAACAGGGCTTATAAAAATGGTCTAGATAGATTCCTTTTGGGACCTTCTTGTAAACAAATACTATGGTAATGATGATGAATTACCATGATGATGAGTTTAGTATACAATTTACCATTCTTTTCGGGCAAACATTTAAGATGGCTTAAAAAAAATCTCTTTTTTAAATAAACTTCTCAGCTCAGGGATAACCACAAGGAATGGAAAAAGAAGTCAAAATGGCAGCCAGTCATGATAAATATAAAACAAAAAAGAACTTAGACAGCACCATTACACCACCACAGCTGCCATCTAGATTTTTTCATTTTACCACAACTTGGGATTCTGTGCCCCAGTTGGGGGTTTCCAACTAAATCAAAACTGAATTTAGTGATTAAAGAAATTAGAAAAAAATTGATAAAGGAGGAAAATTGATTTTGTATTTGTNCAGGATAAGTTTTGGGTTTGCTCATGCCCATTTCTCATTACCCTATCCACATGTAGCTCACTAGAGTACCAAAAAGATGCCTCCATGGCCCTTGACCTCAAAAAGAATATGGATCTTCTTAGATGCTCAGTATATGGAGAATTTGGCCCAAATTAATTTTAAACATATAATTCGCCTAAAAATCTTGGTTTACGTTTGCATGTTATTGAAGTATGTTTACATAGGATCAGCTCATCAGTTCTTCTGATTCTTTTAGGCTATTCAAGGTCTCTGAGAGAGATCTGATTTGATTATTCTGACTGGAGATTATGTTAGGGACTTTTTTTTTTTTACATTGGTAAGGGTAATGATCCCTCATTTTTTATTAATTAAGGTACAACCTTTTTTTTAGGACCCTTCTCCCTTCCCATCCCTCTGCAAGATTAGTGGGATTTCTTCAAGGGACACTACAAACTCAGTTCTAATCTGGAATTTCAACACTGATCTGCAGCAGTAATTTGATCCATATGGTTATAAAAGGAATCAGGTTAAACCACCAGTTCCACTGGTCCTAAACTCTTTGGAAGAGCATGGAGGCTGGGTTACTAAATGTGATCTACTTTCACTGCAAAAGGACTGTTTTCAGAGACCTCTGCTAGGCCGCATCAGCACCTCCTTCCTCCTGCTGGTGGAAAGAGCGAGCAGACGCTGGAGGCTTTTGTTGATTGATAGGAGGGGAGAGCAAATGCTTCAGCTAGGCTGTACCAGTGCAGAAGAGCTTTTGCCTGTCACCAGATATTTCAACAATAAATCACTTGGATTTACTTTTTCACGACATTGTAAAGCTGGGTCTGTCAACAGCATGGCTGTAGCACTGATGAAACATCATCCACAAACAAAGACACAACAGGAGCGACATGTCAGGTGCTAATTCTCTGAGACTCATCCAAGTTGCACACAGTTTTCATAAAAGGTAACATTTAGCAGGATCTGCCAGACACCTGACCTTAATTGAATACATACAGCAGTCCTGCTACTTCAGTTGAGAGGAGACACATATATTGTTGGGGTTATGGTTCATTTGTCCCTCAGTATGTGGTATTTGGATCTAATTTTGTGTGGTGCGCCTCTCAGTCTCTGAGAGTTGATCTATATTATAAAAATTCAAATAAATGTAATGTTCAGATACCCCAACAGTTTCCTTTCCCTCGAGTCTCTGCTGTTGAACCAAATGAAACAAGCCCTATATTAATAAATCCAGCTTGGCACATTTAATCTTCAAAGAACTTTACAAATATTAATATTATTAATTTCTTTTCAACAAGTCCTAGAAGATAAGTGCGAAATTAAAACAGAGACTTCTGGAATGAGTCTGAATTATATTATTATTATTTCTAATAATATGAATTTATTTATATGTATGGCTGTAGGTGTGTATGTTATGTATGTATGTATGTATGTATNNNNGTATGTATGTATGTATGTATGTATTAAGCTTTGTTCGGGTATTTTCCCACGTCTTTGTAGTTGTGCTTTTAAAGTTATAGCAACGTTTCAGCAGAATCTCATCTGCCATCATCAGGTTTGTGTATTGAGTTCGTCCTGGTCGTGTGTGTCAGGCTTTCTCAGCCATTTCTGTTTTAAATTTGGTGCTAGCCTTGTGCTTTGTTAGAACGGTTTTTTCTTCATCCTGATTGGCTGGGAGTCTTGGTCTGTTTTTATTGGTCTTGGAGTTTGTTGTGTTCTGCTTGATTGGTGTTTCTAATGTCTTCTGTCTGTTTAGTAGCATTTTTTTAATCTTGATTGGCTAGCAACATTGTGTTTTGTGTATTGGGGCTTTCAGCGTGGCTTGGCTTCGGGTGAATGGCTGGCTATATGCATATATTTATATGTATATGTATATGCATATAGCATGTCTATATGTGTTGTATGTATCTGTACACTTTTGAGAGCAAGCAACAGAATTTCATTTTTAATATGTGTCAGTGTGCCCACGGTGCATAATGACAATAAAGGTTATCTATCTAATTGATGAAATACTAGTTCTGTCATTAACAGAAATAAGAGAATAGCAGAGTTGGAAGGGACCTTGGAGGTCTTCTAATCTTTTAGTCCAATTCCCTGCTCAAGCAGGAAATCTTACACCATTTCAGACAAATGGTTGTCTAATCTCTTCTTAAAAACCTTCAATGCTGGATCACCCACAACTTCTGGAGGCATGTTGTTCCTTCCCCTGATTAATTGTTCTAGCAGGCATGAAAGAAATGTCTTCTTAGTTCTAAGTTGCTTCTCTCCTCGATTCAGGGGTGGGATGCTACCGGTTCTGCCCGGTTCTAAAGAACTGGTAGCTCTGAAGAGCAGCAGACACTGAACCGGTTCTGTGTTGGCTGCTTTTTGGCCCACCCGCCTGCCCGGGCTCTTACCTGTCCTTTNTTTCCTGCTTTTTCAACCTCAGCTGTTTTACACAGCACAGCTGAGGTTGAAAAAGCAGGANNNAAGAGGCTTTTCAAATGCTGCGCACCTGCATGCAGTGCTTTTCAGCTGTCCGGGTGGCACAGCTTAAGGTTTTTTTACACGCAAGCACAGCATGCGTCAGGCACAAAACGTAGTCACCGAACATAGGTTGAACCCCTCTTTTTTTTTGGCAGCTCCTTAGATATTGGAACATTGCTATCATATCACCCCTAGTCCTTTTTTATTAAACTAGATGTATTCAATTCCTGAAACAGTTCTTCATATGTTTTATCCTCTGGTCCTCTAATCATCTTTGTTGCTGTTCTCTGCACTCTTTCTAGAGCAGGGGTGTCAAACACATGGCCTGAAGACCAGATCCAGCCCACGATAGGCCGCAGAGTTGGCCTGTGGGCTGTCCTGGAGATGGGGAGGGACCAGCCCCTTCTGCCCCAGGCCCTGCCACACCTACCCAGTCAGCTGCAATGACCAGGTCATACCCACCCCAGCCCACCAAGGGCAAACAAAATCCCAATGTGGCCCACGATGGGATCAAGTTTGACATCCCTGTTCTAGAGTTTTAACATCTTTTTTTATATTGTGGTGACCAAAACTGGATGCAATATTCAAGTGTGGCTTCATCAAGGCATTGTAAGGTGGTGTTAGCACTTCACATGATCTTGATTCCTTGATGACCAAGCTGAGTCCAAGGGAAGAATCAAGTGTGTCATCAGTTTGGAGTCTCTTCACACTCACAAGTGATATAAAGCCAGCACATCTTGAATTCTGTTGACTCTTATCTACTACTAATTTGCCTTAATAGTTCTGATTCTTGTATGGAATAAACATGTACTCGTTGAACAGCCTTGGTTCCTCATTTCTTATGCCTGCTAAACAGAAGACGTAATGGATGGAAGCTTATCAAAGAAAGATACAACCAAGAATTAAGGAGAAGTTTCCTGTCAGTGAGAACAATTAATCAGTGAAATGGCTTGCCTCCAGAAGCTGTGGGTACTCCATCACTGGAGGTTTTTAAGAAGATATTGGATAGTCATTTGTCTGGAATGTTAGAGGATCTTCTGCTTGAGCAGGTGCTTGGATTAGAAGACCTCCAGGGTCCCTTTCAACTGTGTTATTCTGTACTTCTATAAAAGTATAGTATCTGTACAACAGGAGAACCAGTTCCCAAAGTTTCCACTCTGTGACCTGTCCCAGTACTACAGCATACTGATTAACTTTGTCTTCAGAAATGATGAAAATGATTCATAGTGAGCCTCCAATCTCCAACATTTTGATGAACAAGATGCTACACCAGGGGTGGGTTTCTACCGGTTCT
>AZIM01001078.1:235547-250407 GCA_000516915.1 Ophiophagus hannah
GCGTCGTTTTGAGGGAAGGAGTTGAAACAGTTTATGTCTGGGATGTGAGAGGTCTGTAAATTGAGGGTGAATTTGCTTCTGATCAGTCTGTTAAATCAGATCATTTATTTATTCAATTTATACACTGTCCATCTTACCTAAGTGACTCTGGGCAAATTACAATAACATAAAAAAACTATATAAATCTATGAATAAAATGCATCTAAACTGACTTGGAGATATTTGGATATTTTTCACACAAACCTAGAAATATCTTTGTGATCTGGATTGATTATCATTCAACTGGGATTTGATTTTCAGGTTTAATCCAGTTCAGTTTGAATCAAATTGAATTTTATGAATTGATTCTAATATTTGTATTAAAATGAACCCAAATTTTAAATATCACAGCATTCATGCACAAATAATTGAATTTAAAATATGTGATATAAATAAAATCAAATGCAGATTTTGGAGGAACATTCATTTTTTTGTCTAAGGCCTATCAATTTTTTCTGATGTCATCTAGAGATTAAGTTTATCTACCTACCTACCTACCCCTCCCTCAAATATTGTTAAAATTTTAGAATTGATTTCCTCCACCCAGGCTTGATTCTTAAGGCAAAATCTCCATGTAATGAAACTCAGCTCTTTTGGCCCTTTTTATTTTCTTGGCAACAATACAGAATTGGTTTTCCATTACCATTGTCTATTATGTGTTTTTAAAATTCTCAGCCTAGCTTACAGCCCTGGAATTTCTTTGTGATTCCCCAATTAAGTAGTAACTAGGCCAAATCCTGCTTATTTTTCTTGAGGTCTGTCAAAATCAGCAAGGGGATGTACAAATCTAACTCATAAGGGCACATCTATAAAATATATGGTACATCCTTATGAGTGAGTAGAAAATGATAAAATTCTAATATTCCTTTGCAAAAGCGGTAATAACATTAAAGGATTTCATAGACAGCTGAATATTTTCCAGTTCTTATTCCTTGTTTGACCCAGAGAAAATTGTTTTCCTTTTGTAGCATTATACATTTGAATGAATTCCATGCCACAGTGATAGTCACATAAGCAGTTTTAGCCATGTCCCCTGCCTTGTGACTCTTTCAAAGCAAAGAAATGGACTTCTACTAAGGCTAAGAATATATTTCCATCTTGTCTCCCTGCTGCACTGCTGTTGATCTAGATAAGAACTCCAGGAGCATGCATTTTCTTTCCTCATTGAATGAACATCCTTTAGAGCATGGGTGTCAAACTTGCAATGAAACATTGTCGTCACGTGACGTATCACAACTTTTTTCCTTTTCACTAAACCAGGGATAGGTGTGGCTAGGCCCACAGGCCGTGAGTTTGACCCACAGGCCGCGAGTTTGACACCCCTGGTTTAGAGATTTGGGGAAGAAGGCTATGCCCCTTCAGATATTTTTTTAAATATAATTGTTATTGAAAGTTTTAACTGCAATAAGAATAAATAAAAACCAAAACAGAGCAAAGGAAAGGAAAAGGAAAGAGAGAAATAAAAGAATAAGATAAAAAGTACAGTAAGAAAAAGAAAAAAAGAAAGATATAATGAAAGATACAAAAATATAAAGAATTTGCTTCCAATATTTTTCGTAGCAGTTGTAAGTAAAATTATCTCTTAAACTTTTTGTCTAAAGTTACATCATGACTGCCTTCTTTCTATAATCTAGCCTGTTAAATCACCAAAACCATAAATCACAAGCATTTTCTTCCATTTTTTCTCCAAAAAGTCCACAAGAGTTTTCCAATCATACTAAAATATATTATTCACGTATTCTTAACATAAAGCTTGGAATATCTTTCATATTTGGTTTTGCTGGTTTGAGCTATTGGAACTGTAAGTCAACAGTAGTTCTCCATCTTAGCTTAAACAGAAGGTAGGGTGCCTTGGTTTCTAATAACTATGTGAAAGGAAATTCTTTATGTTTTCTTTGAAACTCTTCATTACCTTCATTGGCATCTGAATATGAAAAACCACATAAATCATAAATGTAGGAAAATAAAAACTAAAACATATATTTCTGGTTCAAATTCAGGTAGTGGCATCCAAAATACTGCAGGATTAGTTCCATCTATTTTAAAAGTGATTCAAGGACAAGGATTTTTGAAGCAATTGACAAATATCTTGAAACCACAATGACTTTCAAAATCTATGTTTTAGGTAGAAGAATTGACAGTACACTGCAAAGGAAAGAAACCTTTGCCCCACCCATTTTAGAAATGACCAGAGTAGCACTGTAGATGCTAATTTTCACTTAAAATAATAAGAAATCAACTTCTTATAAATGGATTTAACCATGTTCTTAATGTTATATCTGCCTATTTTCTTAGTCTTGCTCTATAGTTGTTTTCCAAGGTTAAGCAGAGAAACATGTAGACAAAGTCTATGACTTCAGGCTTATGTCCATCAATAATGATCTTCAAGTAAAATATTTTGATTCATACAACATTTTAAGCTCAAGCCAAGCAAAGTACCACCTGTGTGTAAGCCAAGCTTACTTCCAGAACTTAAAAGCTCATATGATTCTCTTAGTTAACATGAAAAATTTTGGGTAGTTTTTGACTTGGAGAACAAGCAATGCAGCCATTATTCTGCTAGGTTTAATTTTATTGTTCACTGCCATTTTAGATAATTTGTTAAAAGTTATTATTCAGTTAATTTTTTCTGGTAATGTGTGCAGTTATCTTGTTGGGATCATCTTTCAAACAGAATAGTGGATTTTGTTGCTAAACAAACATATAGTATAAAGTTATTTACGCATTAGAATAGCCGTGTGTGTGTGTGTGTGTGTGTGTNCCAAGATACTCTCAATCTTACATGGGATAAGACCTGAATACACCAAGACCTGCATATATACATATATAACTATATTTGCAAACATGTAACTTATATATAAATATATGTGTTTAATAGTGAAACCAATATGGTTTATTACTAGTAATAATGATATATTTTAATGCTACCGCTGTTAATTACAAATATTTTGGAACAGGAAGTGAAAATACATTTCTTCTTTTCCCAGGCTGGGAAGTAAAAAAAATTCAGTACTGTATGGTGCTTTACTAATGGGAGAAAAAAAAACTCTTCTTTTTCATTCCTGAGACTCCAGAGATTCAGTTCAACCTGATGGCATCTACAGTAATGAGCTAACTAAGGATGAACAAGGAACATAGCTTCATCAAAAGTACACACATAGCAAAAAGATAGATGCTATAGCAATAAATTGATATATACACACATGCATATATAAAAAATGCTTCTTCTGTTAGAGTTATACATAAAGCATATCTATGTAAGTAAACACTTTTCTCATGTTACACAGTGTTCAAAAAGGCAGATCTTTCCTGCCACCAGGCCTGGCTTATAAAGAGTGAACTTTAAGCATCCTCAAGCATTTCCCAGGTTGAGAAAGCCAACCCTGAAGCTGGTGCTGTTTTCCCTTTCTCTCCCTTTATTTACTGAAATACAAATTCAGCCAACTGGGAGTGTAGTTGGACCTGTTAAAGAACAGACTTGAAGAACCGAACTGAGCACCAGAATTATATATATATATATATATAGCCTGTAGCCCAACTGACAGAAAAGAGGCGTCTTAAAGAAGAGCTAAACAAAATGAGAGTGTAGCGATTTTTTTTTTTAAATTAACTTCCTACAGAATTGTCTCGGGGTAAAAACCACGAAAAGGAAAAGAAAACCCATACAGCGAGGCTATCACTTGGCGTATTATCGCCAATACTATTAGCCCGCGTTCAATAGACTTCGGCTTCATTTTGGAGCCTCCAATTAGCTTTTATCTTTCTCCTCAATTGTATGGCGCTTTCCCAGGAGAAGGGGGCGGTGTATGTTATCTCGCTTCCCCAGGATGAGTTTGCAAGCATGAGAAAGCCGGGCTCCCGAGCACCTGCCTCTTAGTCATCCTGGGTTTGAGGATGTCCCCAGATTACATCTTCTCAGCTGTTTGCAAAACAGCTCCGGGTGGGAGGAGTAGCGCTCGGATTTACCCACCGTCTCGGCTGTCTCTTTAAATGCTGGGGTCTGCGCGCTGGAGAAGGGGAGGGATCGGCTCCGGAGTGCGTGAAATTCCTGGGCTTCTCTGACAGTCTCGGGCAGAAAGCTCTGCTTTACGCAGCTCTTCTCGCGCGCAACTCATCCCGCCGAGGGAGAGGCGCGCCGACCTTTTTTTTTTTCTCCCCCCGGCGCGCCTTTTCTCGCCAGCCCTGCCTCTGCTCTCCCAAGTCGTTCGCGGGACTCGCGTCGGGCAGCACCTACGCCTTCCCTCATGCCGCTCCCATAGAGCCAGCCTGGATTCTTACAACCCCGAGAAGAGCCAAACCCAAGAGTTGATTCCGGTACCTATAGCTCTCCTCAACTCCAAGGTAAGACTTTTTTTGTGGGGGGGGGGAACCGAAGAAGCGGGAAATGTAAAACCCAGGCTGGAATACGACGCCCCCCCCTTCACGGACACAGCCTTTTCGGGGCGCCTCCTGGGAACTCTAGTTCGGAATCGGAGGCTAGAAGTTCTCACCTGCGGAAGCTGGGAATGGAAACACAAGCGGGACTGGAAAAATTGGAAACGAACGGAAAGAAACTCCGAAATCCCGACTCCTTCGGGGATTTATATCGATAAGATTGTCTTTTTCTAAAGTTGGCTCTTTCCTTAAATTGGATTTTTTCCCCCACGTCTAAAAAGTAAAAGAATAAAACAGGATTTAAATTACACACCGAAATAAAATACTTCGTTAACAAATGCAGAAGACAAACCCTTATAAATACATTTATTTAGATTCCTTTGACTGACCGGCTTTATTTGGATGAAACTTTAAAAAAAAATTGGAAAAAGACACTGCTAAAGTAATGTGTGAAGAAGCTAGGATTTTCGATAATCCTTAAATTTCTTTAAATCTCATCCTGATAATTTTTAAACAATTACACAATAAAAAATGGGACGGAAATGCAAAGGTTTCATTCCCCCCTCCCTTTCCATACTACTTTGGCTCTATTACAAGAATCTTTCTTCCCTGGCTTCCATTTGTTTATATTAATGATTTAGTATCATCCTTGTCTGAAAACTTCCACTATATAAGCAACTGCTGTGAACAACCAGGCGAAGAGCGACCTTAAATGTCGCTGACAATTTTCTAATATCATATCACAAATGAATAATGTTAATATATTTTTTCCTTTCTTTTCTTTGTTCTCTACCTTTCCCCCCCTCCAAATCCAAATCTATAGCTGTTTTGTAATTTTACCCCATGAAGGACGGTGATGTAATTCCCTTTTCTAAATTATCAGGCTGTAGTGCTGTACAAGTGACGTGATCTTTTGTTTACTTTTATATTTTATTTTAATTATTTTTTGTGCAATGGGAAAAAGAAACCTCCAAAATTATTTACACTTTCTTCATAAAAAAATAACCATTTTGCAAGCATGTTATTCTTTTCCCTACCCACAAATTATTAGATTAAAATAAATAAAGGGCAGGTTATAAGAAGCCCTTGAAATAAAAATCAGTGAGCCTAAAAAATAATTGTAAAATTATTAAATTTATTTTAAAAATCCCAGAATTTCCATTGCCAACTCTTGCTTGATTTCTTCTTTGGCCTGGCTGTTTCAAATTTCATGACAAAATATCATTTTTTAGGAGCAGATAATTTGTGTGAATTGCTTCCTATTTTTGTCTCAAATCTGACCTGAGAATTTTTCAGGCGTCAAATGTTCCAACCTTGTAAGAGAAATATTTTTTCTAAAGCAAATAATTTTCATGACCGTGCATTGGCACTTCTGCCATGATATATTTTTGGGACTTTTTTTTTGCGGGGGTGAACTCCTGACTAGTCTAGTGAGGTCAGGGATTGAGAGAGAAAGGGAGAAGGTTATTATCGGATGGAAAAGAGAAAAGAAAGGACCAAGGTGAGCTCTTTGCTCACTATAAAGCAATGCTCGTGAACGATATCAAATATGAGATTTTCATGGTCCTTATTTTGTTAAAGTAGTAGATATTGTTACATTCTGCAAGTTTATTTAAAGGCTAGTGAGAAGTAATTTTTTTAAAAAATTGCAAGCGTTGATGGTTACCATCTTTTTCTGCTACCTTTTTATCCATACGTGCTTTATGCAGCATTAGTATGGGATTTAATGAAATTTTCTCCCAAGCTCTCGACACTCCTTTGTAAAGCATCTTGTGTTGGGAGAAGAGGAAAATAATAGTGTTTTTACATCCTCAGTGGTGATGGGACTAACCGGGGCTGTATTAATTGATTAAATGAAATATATAACGGGTGTCAGATTGATGAAGATTTTCTGTCTGGATCATTAAGGGCTTTACTGGTGGAAAATACTTTAAGAGAGGAAAGTATATTATCATCTTTTACAATGTTTTCCTTAAAAAAGAAAGAAAGAAAGAAAGGGAGGGAGGGTTGGGAAAATGGCATGCCAATAAACAAATGAATTTAAGATTTTAGGCCTTAGCATTTTATTTCATAATCCCCAGTGATGATGGTTTCTTGACCGAGCCGATATCTGATGATATCACCATTCTTCATGGCTCTACGTTGGCCTCATTTTGCACTGCGTTTCTACTAAACACGTTGGCGTGCTTCTGCTTATATAAGGAAAAGAATGAATTTCAGCGGATTTTACTGATTGGGATTTTGAGATTGGCTCTCCTGATTAATTTGTGGGGTTTATTTTTTAAAAACATATCTGTGTCATTGCAATTTAATTCATTAGTACCATTCTTGATGGGTGGGGAAAGGGTTAGGAAAAATGGGAGGGAATTGGAAAATTGTGGTGCGTGCAAAAGAAGACAGAAGAGATACGGGGAGCTGCTGTTTTTTGAATAGTATCCCTTATGAGGCCTCTAATTTTTTAAATAGACACCATTATCTCTAAAAACATATTCTTTAGGCCAAAAAAGGGAGGGGGAGGGCAGGTGATATCTTCCGTGAGGGGTTTTGATCTGCAAGTCATTAGATTGCTGCAAAGCCAAGATAGAGAAATCCATCTGCACTAATGCTGGGTAGGGGAGGCTGAAGGTAGGATGCTCTCTGTGTGGATCTATATGGGCAGGGACGGGTTGTTAATTTTGGGATTAGAAAAGCAGAGTTGTATCTTCTATTTACACCCCACTGTTTTCTGCCATGGCTTCCCTTTTCTCTGTCGGTTTCCCATTTCTCCTCCTCCCAGACCCCTTCTCACCCTCCCACCTCCCTAGTAGGCTTTTTGGCTCTTGACTGGAAAATTCTGTATTACCTCTTGATGGCTCTGCGGCTTTTTTAGTGTGTGTTTGTGCATGTGTATTACAACAGAAGCACAATGACCTTTGCTTCATGCCCCACATATGTAGGCTCCTATTAGCTGTGTTATCACGGTTTATACCGACATTTGTATGATAGGCCATAACTTTATTCTCCATCCCTCCCTTTAAATGCTAGTGAATCTAAAGATACGGCTATATGCATATAAGTGTGTACGCACAGGGAAGGGTTTATAGGCGTTGGTCGGAGTCAGGAAACACAGCAAACAACCACCCGTCCATTTTGTTGCCAGTTCTTTTGCCCCTGTTTTTTTTTTCCAGCATGTTGTGCACCGTTCAGTTCATATGTTGAGAAGGAGGATCTATCTATAGCAAAGACAGAGGAATGCTGGAGTAGAAAGAATGGGTGTTCATGTCTTTGTGTTGTGGAGGAATGGAATTATCTTTTTTGTTGTTCTAATGGATGCCTGGTGATAATGATTTAGTTTAACCATCTGTGAAATGCATGCTTCTGACACATTGACATAGAGGTGTGGATGAGTGTGTCATGCTCTGGAGAGCATGCTGTTTGTGACATTGAAGGACAGAACATGTATGCAAGTACCCAACCCTGTCTTTTTCTCATAAAGGCCAGGCTGGGGAGGGGGGCAATGCAAGTGAAAGTGGGAGCGATGTATAGGGGTGCATCAGCTGAGGCCAAAAAATGGGGGTCTCCGGGCCTTGTCCTTCTGTACTGCCCCAAGCTTCCCTGTGGTTTTTTTTTGAACACACAGACCCACCGTTGTCCCTGTGTGCTGTTGTGCTGAAGGTTGTGTGTACATGTGAGATTTGAGGGGGTTGAATCACGAGCTGTGTTAGCGTGTTGTGGGAGGGGTGGGCAAGAAATTAGCTTTTCCTGTGACAATGTGTGTGAGATAGAGAGAAGAGATGGCATTTTCTGGCTTGAAGAAAGCACTGCCGCTTTCGTCCCATTACGCCCTGTCTTTTCTTTTTTTGTCATCTGCTTTCTAGCCTTTGCAATATTGCGTGGGTGAATTTTTGCTCTGCGGTGGGTGGAGAGCTTGCAGGCAGGTGTGGGAAAGGATGCAGTAGTAAAAGGAGACTGAGTGCAAAGGGTTGACAAGTACTGTACCCCTTTAAAAAAAATTGCTTCCCTTAGATCAAAAAGGCCTTCGATCCCGCCTTTCTAACCCATACACACCTATTGTTCTGGTTGCAATCAAATAGATCTCCCAATGTTGCATCGCAGAAAGAAAGGAGCTTTAATGGCTTCCATATTTCTAGCCGTCAATTTTCTTGGGTATCTGCTGTGTCATTAAATTTATCTGCATTGTTCAAAAATCTCCATATTTTTATGCTTTATGGGACAGTAACAAAAATGAACATAATTAAATTAATAATATTGCAATGTTTTTACTCAACATTTGCTATCTTTTTTCTAACCCGACCTTGAATAATTTTACTAAGTGAGGACAAAAAGTTGGAATTGGATTTCTGGGCATCTGATTTTCATAGTTTTCATCACCACTTAGTAGGAAATGATGAGAGTACTTGTTTTTAGCTGCTTGGTTATGTTCTCATTGTCTAGACAAAATTCTGGGCATATTGTGGATCTAGCCAAGGCTAGGTGATGGTGCCATGACTGGTTAAGCAACAGGCAGGAGATTCTGCATCTGTTAAAATCCTGAGACAGATTCTTTCAGGTGGCAACAATAACCTTTTGAATTTTCAGTTATTTCTTTCCAATTCCCCAAATGGCTTGAAATGGAACAGGAATCCAAGGAATGTCAAAAAGTTATGCCGTGGCCCTTCCTACACCTTTAAAATGTTGCATTTTTTGCTAGTTTGAACTGTCTTAAAAGTCTAGCTCTTGCATGAAAATGGAATGACTATGAATCCTTGCTCATTGAACATGAAAACTTTGACATGAAATTTTTGCTCAAACTTAACTAACCTGGAATGTGATTCAGGCAAAAGCATGGTCATTGTTACAGGAGGAGAATAGAAGTTCTAACTAACCATCACATTTGTTTTCCTCAAATCTGTCATCTAGTCTGTCTGTCTGTCTGTCTGTCTGTCTGTCTGTCTGTCTTTCTCTCTCTAATACAGCCCCGCTAAAGCAAATAGAATTTCTACTGTCAGCCGTTTTTAGTTTTCCTGATGCTGGATATAAAACTGGAATAGATAAAAGGGACATCTGGGTTATCATTTATTTCACCATCATTATTTTAACACTTGTATTAATATTCCTTTTTTAATTGCTCCAGATTAAGTCTTATCTTGCCAATGAAAATGTGACTTCTTGCTTGTGTCATCTTTCAAGTTGTATAGTTTGGCTGCCTTCCCTTTGGTCTTAGCAGAAAGAGTCATTTCTCCTTTGTGCTCTTTTCTTCTTTTTCTGGCACACATTGCTGCACAGTCTACTGCACTTCAAGCATACGTAGGTGGAAGTTTCAATGTTAGCAGAAGTATAACATGCTGTATAAGGTGTTGCAAGTACTTGACTTAAAGTAGTGACACAATCATAACTAAAGTCAAATTTATTTTAAGGAAGAATTATTAGTTTTGATGGCCCATCCTGGATTTTTTATTCCAGATACTTTACATAATTATTTTTTTATCAGCAAGAAGTATACTCAGGAAGTTAAAAGAGTACAGATTTTTAAAAAATAAAAAAATAAAGATGAAAGTGAGATTCTTGTCCGTGGGGCTCTGCAAATCTTTTGAAAAAATTGTTCTACAAAAAGCATATGAAACATTTCTCTTTGAATAATGAATGACTGTTCATAAGCTGCTTTTAGTTGCCTCTGCATGCACGTGCATGCAGAGCTACTTTGATTTACTGGGAAAACCCTTGTTTAAGAATTTGAAGAGCAATGCTTATAAGTTACCTTCAGCACATGCTACATGCTATAATAGTTTCCTTTTAAAAAAATTATTGAAAGTACAGAATCTGTTTTGTATTTTAGAAACAAACGCATTGGGAAGACTCATACTTGTTTGTCCTCTACTTAACATGTTAATTTTCCACATGTAGAGGTCCCTGCCTAGGAGTAATTTAGACATACAATTGCCCCTTTTACAATGGAGAAAGGGGAGAATTAGTTAGTCTTCTTAAGTGCATTGGCTCACAACACAATTCAAGATGAGTAGCCCTAACTTTATATGTCTTCTTTCATAAATTGAGTTTGGTAAGAGATGTCAAGTTCTAAACATCTAGGACATAAATATCCTTTTACATTTCCCATTGTGAAAGTTCAATTTCTCCCTTTTTTGTCCATCCTTTTTCTTTTATTGCTGCAACTATATATGGAACAATTGATTATCAAATACAGTTAATGTTTAGAATGCAGCTTAGTCCCTAGTACAAAGGATTTTTTAAATCTTCTGCATGAGTAAACAGTGTGTGCATGCTGGACAGAGATGATGCCATAATTAAACAGCATTGATCACCTGCAACATGGTTAGTAACTTAGGGCTTTCTAGATATTTTGGACTCTCCAATCTCATAACCAACACTACAGTGTTCTGGGATAACAGTTATTAGGATTCAAAACATCTGGAGAACACCAGGGTGCCTAAAATTATGATATTATAAGGATAACATGTATCTTTACTTAGTAACATTGTGGATTAAAACAAAAATCCCTGTGACATTCTAGCTACCCTGGTCAATGCCTTAATCACAATGAAACTGTGGAGAGGGGGGGGAAATGGCTTTGATAGGCATCTGGGTTGCATTTTGGTGAAACAAAGCAGCTTTCAGTTCCATAAAATATAGAAGGCCAAGCAAATCAAACCTTGCAGTTGTCTATGCATTTAGCAGAACTTCACTGCTTGATGACAAGTGCCTCCACATCTCCCAGCAAGCTACTTTGGCTGGTTGTTATGATAGTTGATGAGTGTGTTTCTTTCATAATATCTCAGTATTGTGGTTCGATCCTCTTTCAAAGTGTGGAACTTAGACCTTTCTCAACTCTTTTAGTTCTTGGAGAGTTAGGCCTTAGCCCAGGAGAAGTGCATGCATATTTTTTCTACAAGTCACATCTTAAGTTTCTCTTCATCCAGAGTGGGTATCAGTTTTCTGCTTCCCATAATCTCCTATACATTATGTCCAGCTGGGGGTGTTATAGCCCAGCTCCTGCCATTCTCCAGGTTTCTTTTCAGTGTCCTTGATGAGGAGGGAAGGCTCATTTTGGAATGCAATTTGCCTTTGTCAGTCCTGGCTTTCTTGCTGTCATCCATCATATTACAAAAGCTAATTAACACCAAGAGCCTCTGAACCTAGAACAAAGTGGTGGGGTATTTGAATTTTCTGGAAGATGCCAGGTTCTGATCTGCTAACTAGCATAGTAACTCAGGAGATGATAGAACAGATGATCTGATTTTTTTTCTAACTGCACCAGGAGGATTTTTTTCTAACTCCACCATCCATTTATATTTGGTAGGAAAGGGCATATCCCCCCTAAATATTACCAGTAGTGCACTTCCTGCATCAAAGTAAGTTCCCAATAGCAGGATGAGAGCTGACAAATGAGTTAAAATAACAATTGGATGATATGAGGCGTGTAATTTTGGGGTGTTTCACAATCCAGGCTTGTGTTATCTATGTCCCACTAAGCCAAACACTGCCTGCCCTGCTGTACAGAGCAGGCAGACAACAGGCTTCTTAATGTTGATTATTTCTCAGGACTCAAAACGTACCACAGAGTTTGTCAAAATCGCAGTGGGATGCCCTAGAGAACAGGTGGATTTTGGGTAGGCTAGGTGAATCACACAATTTACATAAATCCATATATTGGTGAAGGGAAGAGGTTTTTTTTCATCCCAGGCTGTGGCATATTTTCAGTTCTGGCTCTTCTGGAGAAAGGAAGCAAAAGGAGTTACAAATGAAATTTGGTGCTATGCATGGTAGAAGTGCTAATCTATAGAACATGTCAAGTTCTGTGGTCCACAGATTCTTCTAAACCTGGCAGTGAGTAATATTTTTCATATCTCAAAGGATATAGTTTAATTATACTTAAAATAAGCAACCAGGATGTGCTATTCATGGTTGGTTGTGACCTTTTGGGCAATACAATTTGGAAAACACAATGAAATTATATTGTTCACGTAGATAGAAAGTCAGTTGCCAAATATGGTACTGTAATTTTTCAGAAAGATTTATCAGTTCCTCACATAAGTGTTCCTTTGGTTAATCAATTTCTTTTAGCCCAACTTACCTCTCCCTCAAATGAAGGGAGTTTCCCACAGAAGCAAGCTTGAGCTTTTAGAAGAAAGCAGTATATAAATCTAGCAAATATGTAAGAATTGGAGATGTTTTATTTATATTTATACTTGTACATTTGGTGTGGGGTGAGGATGTGTAACTTAGTTATATTGATCTTATTGGGAACAGTGGAGAATTGAATGGAAATATGCTTTTGGGACTCACCACATCCTCCAAGTTTGAAATTAATTCTTTCAGACACTTCATTTCCTTTCAAATGCAAAGATGACAATTTTATATAAAACTAGCAATTGCAATTACCAGAAGACAAGGGCAAACTTTATTTAATGTTGGACTATATCGGCAAGAACAAATGTTCACACACAGGCAATTATATGTAAGTATGTCTAAGGTCAGATCAGTTGAAAACTTGAAAATACAAATTTGTTTAACAGAAAAAAATAAGAAAAGCAACTGTTTAATTGCATGAAAAAGCAAATTCAAGGGAAAAGGTATTAAAGCTTTTGATAACCAACGAAGGCAGAATAAGACAACAGAAGGAAATTGAGTAGTTGAATGAACAACCTCTTCATATTAACAGTGATGGGGAAAATTATAGAATAGTTTTGAAATAGGAGGTGATAAGTGAGCCAGTTGATGGGTTTCTATGCATTGAACCCAGTGAATCCCCACTATGGTGCCTATATCCTGGAGTTTTTTAAGCTGAATTCCATGGAGAAGGACATGAAAGAGTTCTGTGGACCAAAGGGGAACAAACTCTCAAATGATTAAGGGGGAGAACCCTCTTTGTCCCTTGCAGAGTATATTCCCCCTTAGTCCCTTATGAGGGGGCTAAAAGAAAACTCTCTCTAAAGGATGTAAGGGGGAAAAAGGTCAATAACTCTATTATTCTATGTTCTATGTAAGTGATAGAAAGTTTCTCCTTTTAGGATCAATCAGCAGTAAAAGAAGAAAGTAGTTATGAAATATGCTTCAGACAGTCATAACAGAGCAATCACGAAGCCCTTGGAAAACAGATTCAAATGCTGTGATGTGTCTATATCTAGAAAGATCAACGCAAGCAATAGTATTGTCAGAGATGCTATGAAAAGAAAGTTGGACTTTGAAGAAGCAGGATAGAAACAGTTTTGAGGCTGTTGAACTTTGGCTTTGGAAAAGAGTCTTGAGAATAGTGTGGGCAGCCAAGAAAACAGAGCAGTGGATCACCAAAGAAATCAACCGAGAGTTCTCACTTATGGTACACATGCTCAGACTCAGATTTTCCTGTTTTGGACATATTATGCAGTCATAATATGGAGAAAGCTCTAATGTTAGGTGAAGGAAAAGAAAAAGAAGGATGACAAGTAGCAAGATGGATGAACTTGGTGACAGTGGCACTAGGTGGGTGTTGGAAGACCTGAAAGGCCAGGTTAGGGACAGATAATCATGGAAGAAATTTATTTATATGGTCAGCAAGAGTTAACATCACCTTGATTACACATAATCAAAAGAGTACCCTAGTTATAGTGCAGCATCCTGCATCAGCCTCTCTGAACTGGAATCCTTGATCTGTATTGAATTATCACTCTCATCATTTCCAATTATGCTATTTGAGACTGTAGAAGGAGGTAGTCCAATTATTTCAGTGGTAAGAGTGAACTTGCTAATATAAAATAGATTTCTTTTATAGCAAGAATGGCACCACTTACAAGTAAGGGACAGGTTGCAACAGAAGGAATAAAACAGCTAATTCTGAGGAAACTGGCACAATCAACTTTCTGATACATTGAATGAGAGATAATGCATATTTCAATATTTTGTTGTAAGTTGTTGCTAGTTTTGGTAAATGTGTCATCATTTATTTATAGTTATCATTTAATTTCTACAGAGCTTTGGACTGGAACACTTTGATGGATTGATGCCTTTTGCAATGAATGAGGCTGGCTGATATCAGTTTTAGTACGTTTGCTTCGAATATTACAGTTACAACACTGAGTTTTATATTTTTATTGAAAGTATCTGCATATAATACAGGTAATCCTTACATACAACAGTTCATTTAGTGACCATTCNNAGTTACAACAGCACTGAAAAATGTGGCTTATGACACTTTTATCAGTTTTTCACTTTTGCACCCCATGATCATGTGATCAAAATTTAGATGCTTGACAACTGGTTCATATTTATGACCGTTTCTGTGTCCCAAGGTCATGTGATCACCTTTTNNNACCTTCTGACAAACAAAGTCAATGGGGGAGACAGATTCACTTAACAACTGTTAGAGGTGGTATTCAGCAGGTTCTAACCAGTTCTGGAGAACCAGTAGCAGAAATTTTGAGTAGCTCAGAGAACCGGCAAATTACCTATAGTATCCTTCCCCTGCCACGCCCAC
>AZIM01001078.1:296946-307668 GCA_000516915.1 Ophiophagus hannah
ACACACAAGGAATTTGTTTTGGTGTAAATGCTCTCAGTGTTCATAAAAAGAAAAAAAATACATTTGAAGAATCATAGGTATAATACTTAGTAGTAGTACAAATAAGCAGTCAAAAAATCATAAGGATACAGGCAACAAAGTTACATTCATGCAGTCATAAGTGGGAGGAGATGGGTGGAAGGAAGGATGAGAAGATGAATAGTAATAGTAATGTAGACTTAGTAAATAGTTTGACAGTGTTAAGGGAATTATTTGTTTAGCAGAATGATGGCGTTCGGGAAAAAACTATTCTTGTGTCTGGTTGTTCTGTTGTGTTCATAGACCTGTCTGTGACTCCCAGTCTAATTTGTAACATATCTTAGGCTTGCTGTGATAAGCTTTTCATCCTTTGTTTTTGTTTTGTATCAGTTGCAATATGTTTTTGTTAGTTAGAATTACATTTTAATAGATAAATGATATAGCTTTATGAGTACATTGAATATTTCTCTAGAACTAGAAATACATATTAACAGCAGTTGGACAAATATATGTGTTCTAGTCAACCCTGTAAAATGTTTTAATGATGAGATGAATAAATTTGTGATGAGTAAAGCTAATGTATTTTTCTCCCATTTTTTTCTTTAGGATCCAATTGCCAACAAGTGGGGAATTGGGGATAGGATCATCTTCTAGACACAATGCAGATAGACTTCAACATTTCTATCCATGGAGTCTCTGACTGGATGAGGTTGCTGCTATCCATGTTTTGGTGCCATCACCACTTTTAAGAAGCTGTAGTTTGGAGGCTGTCTACTGCGTCTACCTTTCACTGAAAGAATCTAGGGTCAGCAATACAAGGCCACAAGTGGAAATCCAACCCTTACAAAATTGCTTCCCCTGGAAAATCTTCATAATATTTTCTTTCCTTCTTGGATAAAGGTCTCTCTATTCTTAGGGGCAGGTAAGATCTTACCTCTCCAATTTAGAGTTTTCTCTCTTGTGGAATTTACTGGCTTCAGTGACTGTTAAAGAGCCATTCTCTCTTGTGCAGGTGGCTTTAATATTTTTTGTTTTCCCAAAGGAGAAAATAAGCACTACTTTCAAAAATGGACTTTTCACTCCACTCTGCCTCTTTCACCTTGAAGGTGACCTTATTGTTGGGAACCTTTCTCAGCCTCTGTCTTGGCCTTGAGTTTATGGGCCTTCCAAATCAGTGGGCTCGTTACCTCCGCTGGGATGCAAGCACAAGAAGTGACCTAAGCTTCCAACTGAAGACAAACATCTCAGCTGGGCTCCTTCTCTACTTTGATGATGGTGGTATCTGCGACTTTCTCTGTTTATCCCTGATGGATGGACGCATTCAGCTGCGGTTCAGTGTAGACTGTGCTGAAGCTACAATTGTTACAGAAAAGCAAGTCAATGACAGCAATTTACATTTTTTGATGATTAGTCGCAACCATCTCCGGACAGTTCTGGTTCTTGATGGTGAAGCCAAACCTGGTGAGGTGCGTCCACAACGTCAGTATATGAATATTGTTAGTGACCTCTTTTTGGGAGGTGTCCCATCAGATATCCGTCCTGCAGCCTTAACCCTTGAGAGTATCCTGGGTGAGCCACCATTTAAAGGATTTATCATGGACCTGAAATACGGCAATTCAGAACCTCAGCTTCTGGGACACCAAGGAGTCCGCCTGGACATGGAAGGGTTGTGTACAGAGAATCCTTGTGAAAATGGTGGAACTTGCTTTCTTCTGGATGGTGAACCACAGTGTGATTGCTCAGCCACTGGATACATTGGGAAACTCTGTTCTGAAGGTAAGACTTCTTCCTGAGGGATTTTTTGTACAAAAATATCTGATTGGCCACATTTGTCTAGTCATTTCAAAATGGTTAATCATCTTTGAAATAAAAAGAAGAATATATTATGCTAGTTCAGCATGCCATTTCATAAATCATGGTTCTGAATCCATTTTCACAATATTTGCTGTACATTCTTAGCTTGGTCATTAAACATTTCCTGCTCTGGTTTGGTCAAAGATTGCTTTATACACATATCATCGTGGAAAAAATAGTCGTTGTCTTTACTGAAAATGAAAAATGGGGCAAAGTGTTAATTAAAGAAATAAGCAACTCATCTTAATATCTTCCTCTGTCTAAAATAAGTTATAGTGTTTAAAGGAAAGGCCAGAGACTCTTTGAATGCCTTACATGACAGAGAAATAAAAAAGAGTAACTATGATGTGTATTAATTAAGAGCATTTAGATCATAAATGTTTAGCTGAAATTCTGCCATAATTCTGCCACAATGTTTTTGAGTAACATTTTTGAGTCGTTTTTAACTGTTCAAACCAGGTTGAAGATGGAAGAATGACTGTATTTTCTTGGACTGGGTGAGAATCTTTGTAAATGTATGAAACAAACATTGGAAACATAAATTTAATTTGCTGTGTAATTTGCTCTTGTTTGCTGTTAGTATTCAACTGTTTCATTGTCTGATTAAAATGCTTCCTTTCTTTTCACTTATCTCCCCAAGTTTTCTCCTATGTAATTTCCAGGGTAAGTTAAGTCCTTCAGAAGTCTAATCTAGTTATGAATCATGGATATATCCTCACTTTGGGTTTGCTGCAGGTTGCTCAAGAACAAGAACAAGAATTCACCTCCACTCTACACAAAATAAATGCTACAGAAGGTATCAGTGGGAGAAACCAAATCAAGTTTGAGTTCTACCAATAAATGAATGTATTGTGAGATGATTCTGAATTCCTTTTGTACAGTTCCCCAACTTGATTGATCTAGATTTATTGGACAAATGCTTAAACAGTTCCAAGACTGACGGAGAATTATGGTAGTTGTAGTTCAACTCAATTAGAAATGAATTAATTCAGATAATTTTAGCAACTTGTCTTCTGTTCCTCTTGTCTTCTGTTGAATCACTCATTTAGATTTTGGTGTGCCAAGAAGTATCCTCTTTTGAGAAGCAGGAATGCCTCTTCTTTCCAACCACTCCTTGATTCTTGAGGCATTAAATAGTTTCACACCATTTCTTATTTCTTGGATTTCTGGTTTTTGCTGGGAGTTGATAGGACTCAATCAATAGATCCTGTTTTAATGGCTAAATGCAGTGCACAGTTTAAAAAAAATGATTAGTTATCTCAACTGAATTCAAGCCATTACTCAACTATTGATTGATACCTATGTCTGCAGATGGCAAAACTACAAGAAGCTCATTTATTCTGTGGACAAGGAAAGGATATGTAAGTAAATACTTAGCCAGCCTCACCAATACTAAAGTTACATATTCCATTTACAGTATCACAGATTCATTAAGGCAAAATGCAGTTCCATTATGCATAAAGTGCATAATTAAATCTTTTATAGAAATACTTGGTAAAATTCTACAAGAAACAACATAGATGCATGGATTTTGGAAATAGCTTGCACACAGTACTTGATACTATGCACCATGTAAACTTGGAAAGCTCTTTGGAAGATTTTTCCTGGATTTAGTAATTTCTAAATCCCTCCCTGCTTCTATCACTTCCATTACTACACAGAAATGAAAATGACAGCTAGCATTGCAGGTCCTTTGGCGCTGTTATCACCTGTTCATATAGTCAAATGAATAACTGTTAGGAATAGTAGAGGATATCCAGATGACAAGTGGGGATCTGATTTTCATTGTCATCTCTAACGCAATGGTAAATTGAAGAACAGATTGGCAATGGTGAGGTTGAGATGATTTAACAGCTATCCAACTATGCCAGGTTTTGCAACCAGGCCATGTTAATCTGCAAATTTAACACTTAAACTTAGATATTGTTTTCAAAAACTATTTCCTTAAGTGGATGGTCCAAAATCAAGCATTAGAAGGTAGTATTTACTCTTAACTAATGCAAATCTTAGTGCTGCAAGTGGAAGTGGAAGTTTTATCATCCAATAAGTGCTTTCCAGACCCAGAGATTTTCCCTCCTTTTGCTCAGCTTCTCTTTTAAAACCCTTTTCAAATTTTTCTCTAAATATTTTTCCTCCAAATATTTCTACCCCATTCAACAATAATATCATGATGTCTTGAAGGATTTAAATGATGGTGTAGCTGACAAAAGAATTGCACTTATTGTAGTAGCAAACAAACAAAAGGAAAAATTGTGTATGTTATGTTACTTCCAAATAATGAAAAGCTCCACTCCAAGAACGCTTGGAAAATTAAAAGCTTCTGATTAAGTGTCCTAGCTTTGTTAAAGAATTCTGGAAGTTGGCAAAAATGCTGGAATTCCAGTTAAGATTCCCATTTTTCCTCTTAAATTACCATTCCCTGAGGAGAGGAAATATTAAACCTTTTAAATCTGTGCTGTAAATGTGCTCACAGGATCCAATTATCATGGGTATTCAAGCAAAGTCCAAGAAGACTTGTGCATTTTGTTTTCAACACATACACAAAAATTTCTACTGGCTGAGTATGCATCTGACACAGGATTGGCCCAAGACATAGTGCTGCCTAAGGCACAGCAGTAAATAAAGTCACCCACCCAAGGTACATAGATTACTCAGAGTTGGCAAAAATATTCTGGCAAATGAGGGTGAAAATCCACCAATTCCATTTCTGGCAGTAGTAATGAAATAGTAACAAAATAAATAATTAACACTGCTAACTTTTTATGACATCCAAAATCTGCTGCCTCAGGCAGCTGACTCATTCAGGCTAAAAGTAAGGCCAGGCCCACAACAACTGACATCAAACACAAACTCTTCAATTCTCAGTTTCCTCTGGAGATGCTGCAAGAACTTATAAAGTAAAGAGTTGTAATAGAAAAATTCCTTGTATCTCTCCTTCCCTACTCTCTATTAGTCTGATGTCAGCAGGGGCTCAATTTTCAGGATGGCTACACATGCTAGATGGGCATGCATTAAAAAAAAAAAGCACAGGAGCAAGAGTACTTCTAGAGCCCTACTGCTATTCACCTAGGCACTGTTGGGATGAGGTCTCACTCTTGTTTAATTGTGACAAAGATATTATGCCATATAACACCAGGGCATTTTCTTAGATGCACCGTCACAGTGACAGAGCTAGTAATGTTGATCGTTAAATTAATAAGTCTGTTTCATGTATACATAGCTCAAAAGTTACGATTTTCCAACCAATGTCTAGACTAGGAGATGAAGAATTGGTGTCTTCTAATTGCCTTACATTTCAAAGTAACTAGTGTGGAAATTGTAATTCAGAACATTGGAAGAACACCAGTTAGTTTGCCCTGATGGAGACCAATCCCGCACTTCTCAAGTTACACATGGCATGAAGCATGGAAAATGACACTGATATCCTTTGCTCTGTTCAGAAGAGAGATTACTACTTAGAACAATTTAAGGTGATACATCAAACATAGATCCTTCCTATGGCTTCCCTGGGTTTTTCAGGTGGGGCTGAGTGAAAATTTTGCTAAGAACTTGCATTGAGCTCCTCTGGTAGTAACAGTACCTTATAGCCAACCTCACTACCTGCTTTACAAGCAACATCTCAAAGCCTCCTTCCTCCCACAGGGGCTGTTTCTAAACAAAGCCTGAATAGGGGCCTGATTGCACTTCTTTCCTTGATTGCAGAGCAAGATTTCCTGGGGATGCTGCCTCCGGAATGACAGTGGAGCTTGTTACTCTATAATTATCACACTTTTGACTATGGAGTGAACAGATTTTTCTGTGCTCCATTAAAGGAAAAGAAGGAGCCAGGTTATTGTAGCCAGGACCTATTTTCCACCTGACCCTCTGGCATGGGCATGGCTTCCAGATGGACTTGATGGCAGCTGCTTGACTTTTTCTTGCAGTCGCACAATGCCCTGTTATCACCTTCCGTCAATTTTATGACACTAATAACTGTTCTGGCACTGTTCCAGAGCTTGATGGCTGTTCTTAATTTACATATATTTTGTAATCAAAAAACAAATGAACATGACCATAATATTTGCTTCTACTTCCATTTTTTTGATGAGTGAATATGAATTACTGTTTTTTAAAATTCAGCAGAGGTAAACAGCCACTGGGTTCTTCTGATTTTTGCCCTGTTATTACAGGTTGAGGTTGAGATGACATGGTGTACATTAAGTTTTTCTGGCTCTGATCCCAAAGCTTGAATTGCACTTAAGTCATAGTAGTAATAAGAATCATAAACCAAAAGTAAAAAAGTGAAGAATATGAAGTTGTTGTGGTTGTTGATATTACTTTTCTGCAACAATACATACAGCCTTTTCCATAACATTAATTCCTATTTCAGTTTGTGGTGATTCTTTGTCACTTCACTGTTGGTAGAAATAAGGAGTGGAATTATTGTGTAAAAGTTCTGTCATGGACCAAGCTGCCAATTCTGCATTTGGCTAGAAATGAAAAATGAGCTAGATTTTTGAAATTCTAACATAATTGGATTAGGATGATAATTTTCCATCTTCAGAAAGTATTCGGATCATATGTCCTGCTAAAACAAAAGAGTATTGGGATCAAGCTATAGTGAGCCATGGACCCCTGATATTTCCCCCTTTCCCCTTGACAAGTCATGAAGTGGAATTTAAAATTTCTGCTTCTAATTTTATTTAACCACATAATAGAGTTCAGGACAGACACTAAACTGTGATCAACAAATGCTTCACAGCCATGCTGGAGAACATGTGAGCTGAGGCCCACTGTGTTCATCCTGGTCTAATAAAACTGATTTAGTGGGATGTTAAATAGGGCCACTGTCATTGATGTTTTTGGTGGAAATCCACAAAAGATTTTGATGAATCACTCCCAATGCAATCTCTTTTATTCTTCCATGCGTTCTCCAGAGAAGAAAATTATTTTTCCATGTTTTGATACTGTTTTCCAAACGTATCTTAATTTGATGGTGATCCAGATGGCCACCAATACAAGATGAACTAATTAATGGCTGCAAAGTGCTTGCAGGCTGCACAGTGCAGTGTAAGCATAATTTGTTCTAATAATAATAGTTGTAAATATCAGAAAAGCAATCTTCCTCAGTCTGTACCTAAGTTATTATAATTTGCTATTGTTAGATAGCATGTTTTCTCTCTTTTTTTGTACACACACATACCAAAACTATACATTTTATATTGGAAGCTACATCCTATGGTAACTGAAAGTACTGTAATATGTGAAATTCTGAATTTTTGGGAGAAAGTATGGATAGAAATGCTATGTGAGATATATGGGGAAGATGATTACAGTTCTGGATTGTTAAATTAATAAGATACAGTCTTGCAACCTTGAACAGGACTGTCAATTTCATGAGGAAGTGGAGGTGTTAAACTTTAGGTGAACTGATCTGTGGCATGTTATGCTAGTAAGCAGAGACATCTAATTAATTTCTTAAGGATAATTATTTTAATGATATAAATCATTTCCACTTTGTGTTGGAGAGGTTGAGTATCTAAGGCACAATAGTACAGTGAGCATTTAGGAGAGGGAACTAATTCATTCTTTGAAATCATTGTATTGATGTTTACTCAGCTTACTATGTGGATTTATCTGTCAAAATTGGTTGAGTATACACTTTCTAAACTCCTAGGCAAGTTTTTAAAGGTGGAGATTACGGAAAGCAATTGGAACTTCTCAGTTACAACAGAACAACAAAAATTATGGAAGACAGTGAGAATGTACATCCAATGAACAATCCTTCAATACCCAAGAGAAGACCTGCACACCATCACTGTTCCAACTGGGCAGAACTGAGGGAAAAAGTGACTCTGTTTTTATGATATTCCATAGCATCCATCTGTTTTGAGTTATTCTGTTTTCTGCACTTTCTGTCTTAACTTTTGGTTCCAGTTTTGTCTTTTGTAATGACTGATAATCCCACCTAGGGAAGCAGTGTGATTTTCTGAGTTCCACTGCTGTCTAGTGGCAGCTATGTTGCTCTTGAGTGGAATTGCATTGCCCTCCAACCATCCTTCATTGCAGACATATTTGCTGCAATTTAGCAGACAAAATTGATAATGGTTATGAATTGCTGAGGTTCAGAGATGATGGGAAGTATATTTGAAATGGAGAGAGTAAGTTTGAAACAAGGAATAGCAATGGATCTTACTGTAAACTATTTACAGTTCAAATGGAAAGAGTATAAGTAAGTAATTATTATCCAAGTAAAATCAAATGACCTCACTTTTCTATTCTTTTCCATCCAATTTTATTTTAGCCCAATAGAAACATTTCTTGGAAATAAGGATGCTTAACAGAGGCATTGTTCAGGTGCTGCTCATAGCATTTACTTCAAACGTTACTCTTCTTTCAAACTTGGATGCCCTTCACCCCAATTGTTGTCCTGTACTTAATAACTTTTAAAGTATGTAGGTGTTTTTGTGTAGGCAAAAATGAAAGATTATGACAAAGCTAGGAATGAATCAGGTCGTATGGACTGTCTTAGAAATGGGCTCAGCCTAAGTGGTGAGAGTTTTGGGCTCTACTTTAATGACCTCACTATAACGGAAGCTGATCAATTCCTATTAGTTTCTTAAAGTTCTGTATTTATTCCAGAGTAACGTTAGAGTTACCTTAACGTAATTTGTGTTGTAGTTTACTTGATCTTACCAATTGCATATGCAAGAATAGGTAAGTATGCCTGATACTGCAGTGCAATTCATAATCCTATTGTAATCAGGGCTCTAAACTAATTGAGGAGCTTCTACAATTACAGAATATTCCCTACTTTAGAAGCGATGTTTGCAGAAATGGTAATGGAACAGATAGAAGAAATGATCCAACTTTGGAAGAGGAGCCAAAGTTGATTAAATGTACTTTTAAGGCACAAATGAAGCTAGATGTTTTTCAGGAAAGTTAAATCTTGCATTCTTAATGTACAACTATAATCCAATTGAAGAAATAGCTTGTGTTTTCCAGACCTAATGCTCCTCATACAATGGTACTCTAGTACTGCATATTAATCAATCAATGTCACAGTCAGTTGTCTGGAAACAAACAGTTATTAATCAACCTTGAAATTAAGCAGATAGGCAAACTGTTGCTCAGAATATTGAAACAAACGGTTGGCAATTTGTTTGGTCCTTCAGTCCTCTAAGGAGCTACTGGTTGTAACAAGTAGTATCCGAACACAATGAATAGTATCTTACCATTCATAGTAATACTAGAGAGAATAGATTAATGGTACATCTTTTAAAAACCTAACACGATTTTGTAGTATAGAGAAAGTAGATACAGAGAAATGAATTTCTCTAAGACTCATAATGCTAAGATTTATTCAATGTTACTGATTAGTAATAGTTATGGAGAAACCACTTGTTCTGAGGTAGCTTGCCATTAAATATCAGTTGCAATAGCAGAAGAGGAGACAATTATTGCTTTGAAATTCACACTATGGGGTTCCCAATGACATCTGCTGAACTACATGGACATTTGGTCTGATCCAACAAGGCTGTCCATTGATCAGGTTTGTATCTTAACTGAACTTGAGACCTTACATAGTTGACAGTATTAAAGTTGTGGGTTTTCCCCTTTGCATTTTAATTAAAATTCTTGATATCTGTATTGTTTTTCTTTTATTTATTTCTTAGTAGATTTTACTTATTTCAATTTCAGAAAGATCTTTTACATCTATTTAGATTTAATTTAAATTTTAAAAAATAAAGTAGCAGATCTCTTGATTCATATCATAATAGAAAATTACTTAGGCCTTTTTATGAAGCCACCCTGTACAGTATTTCAAACCTCCCTAAATTGGAATAACAGCTAACAGGAGTGGATTTGATGTAGGAGGGTATTACTTGAAGAAGCCTGATCTTGGTATTATACTATCTGAAGACTATGGCTGGTGGCTGGGAAACCATGTGGTTGTGGAATTAGAGGGGTTGTTACATGAAAAATTAGTTCCATCATTGTTTAAAAGGGGTAAACTCATCATTAAAGGCTTTACTCGTTTCATTAAGAAAAATGAATAGAACTGGGGAACTGTCAACAATTTGCTACTAATCAGTTGTATAGTTAAGAACAAATTTCCCCATTTTATACTTTATGCCTGCTTGCTAATAATGTTTATGCAACTAAAGTTTCTTATGACAATGCTGAAATCTCATGAGGTATTCCACAGAATCACTGACAGATTCTGAGAGAGCTCTGACAAGAATACCAAAATCTTGAAAGATACAGACAATATCACATGAGTTTTTGTGCTTCTAAGGTTGCCAAGATTCCTCCTAACATTTTCAAATTTTGTGTCATATTAAATTTCTAGTTGAATTCCTGCTGTTTCATTTCTAGCTAAATTTATTCAGTTAATTATGTCATTTCTTATACCTTATTTTGGTGGGAAACATAATTTCATATATTTCTGTATTTTCAATTCCAAAATGTCAAATTCCTTTCCTTTAAAAAATTCCTGTATTTTATATATTATATTATTATATTATTTATTATTTTATTTTTATTATATGTATTTTATTTATTATAACTGGCTGAAAACCATATTCAACAAGAAGTTCTTAGTTGCACTACATCTACATGGAAGGAGTGAGGTACCACAAATTTCAGGCTTAGGCCCAGGCAGGTGCCAAAAAAACCAACACCATTCTAGGCTGCATTAACAGAGGGATAGAATCAAGATAATGTGAAGTGTTAATACCACTTTATAATGCCTTGATAAGACCACAGTTGGAATATTGCATCCAGTTTTGGTCACCACAACCAAAGATGATTAGGGGACTGGAGGCTAAAGCATATAAATTGGGAATTGGGTATGTCTAGTTTAATGAA
>AZIM01001078.1:324431-344866 GCA_000516915.1 Ophiophagus hannah
TTTGTCCTTGTTTTTATTATTCTGTACTATCTGCCAAATGGTAATAGTTCAAAAAAAGGGTGCCCAGGATGAGATGGATCTTTAAGAATGTTTTGAAATTTTTTAAGGCAGCGGGAGCTATAAAGCTCATGATCATGACAGAAGCAGGTCATGAAACTTTTAGTGAGAAAAGAATTATTTATTGACTGATTTATTTAGATCATCTTACCTTGTCTTCAACTTCAGATTCCCAGACCAGCTTATAAAGAACAGGAAAAAGTAAGTTCTTGCCCCAAGGTTAACTCTCTAAATAATACAACCAAAATTAAGCTGGGAAATAAAGACAGGTGAACACAGGTGAACACTTTGTTGTAGTGTTCAGCATCAATGGGAAATAATTTTGTAGGCCATACAAATGGTATTGATACAAGCTGGAGGAGCTGCTGCTTTTCCATCTGGAGACCACAGCATGGAGATTAATGAAAGAACTGCTATCAACTGGATCTGTATTTACATATAGTGTAGAATGCCTACCTGCTGTTATTCTTTTTCTAGTAGACATCATACACAAAAAAATTAGAAGTGTCTTTGTCTTATGCCTAGTTGTATTTCTACAAAAACTCCCACTTTATTCTCCTCTTATCTTTTTCAGAACAAAATTATCTAATATCCATACTATCTTTTTCATACTTGCAACAGTCTATTTGTTATATTAACTGGTCCTTGAATCAAGAATTACACAGCAGGCCCTTGTCTATATAATATCAATTGGAGAAATAAATTACATACTTTGTCTTTCTGTCTTAACAATGCCTAAACTTTGGACTTTCCATACAAGACAGATGCTACATGCTTTTCTTTTCTTTTTTCTTTCATTTTCTTTTTAAATTGTGTATCTCTTGATGATTTTAGATTAAGTTTTAATTTTATTTTCATTTCTTCATGCTCCCTCTCTCTGCTTTGGGAACTCAAGGGCCTTTCAAATTCAACCTCTGTAGTCATTTTGCTTAATCAAGTCAAAAAATCATATTTATCTTCCTTTTTCTTATATTCTTAGGCAATTTAGCAATCCTTCATATACCTACATTCCTTATGAACAGGAAATAAGGAAATAGCTATTGACAGAAGACATGATACAATGCAAGATGGCATAATTCTAAAAGAAATTCTATTACCTATGACATGTTATATCACTGTCTTTATACTGATGCATGATGCACTTGATGGTGGACTTTATTCCATGAACACATACCTAATACATAGTCTTTATGATGCTGAAGAACTCTTATTTTTACATAAACATATTTAACTTCACTGATTAATTTCATATATAAAAATCATAATTTGATTCAAAACTAGCAGTATTACTATCAATGCGGTAACAACGATCTGACAGTAGAATCCAGCTGCAAGGCCCACATTGAGTTTTTGATAGCCAGTGGTATATAGAGTCTAATAACTAAATAAATTAGCTTCATTGATTAACTAATCAAGTAGACAGGCCAAAACTATTGTTCAATATTACAAGCTCCTCATGAAAGATCTAGCATTGGTTGTAGCCAAATGGGTATCCCCAGGGTTTTTGTAATCCAGGGCTGCCAAAATTGTGTGAAATGAAACTTGATTGGAGTGAATTCCTCATTTTCATGCCAGTCATTTTAATTTTTTGGACTGATATTTCTGTTACCACAGAGCCCAAAAGAGGGCTGGTATCCCTCTTCTTTTAATAATCTGCTTGAAACTTCATTTAATTCATTTTGGATACTCAACTATGCTTTAGGTAATGATGCAATTCAATATTATTAGTGTTAGGGCTCAGTACATTTTTATAAAATGACTTAAATTTTACTGTCATGGTCAGATCTCTAGTTATCTTTTTCACAATGACTCATGTTTATTTAAATCAGACTTGGTATCCTCCAGATGTGTTCAATTTGCAATCCACTGAATTCCAGCTGATGTGAAAGGTACCCATTTTTAAAAGTTGGCATAAAAATTTGAAATGAATTGTTGCTGGGTTTTTTAAAAAAATCTAGGATCCTGAATGAAATGAAATATTGAATACTTATTTTTTTCTTTTATATTGCTATTATGAGGAACCTCTGCATAGGTGTTATTTTTTGCTTCTTCTGGACTATTTTGGCTGATAAAATTTGAATGTTGGTGCCTGGTAAATGCATCCAAGAAAAGAGAGGCAAAGAACATAGATTAAACTACTTCAGTATGGTTCTCAATAACCATATCATGAAAAAGTGCTACAAATTGCTCATCAGATTCTACTATGAAAATGGATTGTATTCCAATTTCCACTACAATGAGATATTCTTTGAAGGAATCTTAAGATTTGAGAAGAAATCATCTGGCAGCTAGGTGAAGATGATGAGACCTGAAAGTGGATCATTTAATAAAAAAGAGGCATAAGATACCACAGCTTCTTGAAAATTTGAAGAAAAATTAGGAGAGGGTACTATAAGGGAAGCAAAACTCAGTAATGATTAGGCCCATTTCTGGGCAGGGATTTTCAAAATCCTTTCTTATTTATATAACGAATGGCTGAAAATAGCTGTGAAAAATACTGCAATTTGCCCTGATTCTATTTGCCAATTCAGTGGGACCATTCACAGAAGATATGACCACCAGATCCAAATTGCCTTTCAAATTATCACTTTCTTATGGTGAAGGATACCAACTGTGAAAAACTAATGTACAGATTGTGAAAAACTAATGTACAGTGAGGATTGGGGGAATTCCTCCATTACCATTTCTGGAATGCATGAAAGCTTCACAGGAGTGATTCTTGGTGAAGCTGCCTATAAACATTGTATATTCTAGAATGGTGTTTTTCAAACTTGCCAACTTTAAGATGAGTGGATTTCAACTCCCAGATTTTTCCAGCCAGTATGGGAATTCTGGGAGCTGATTCTGCACACCTCAAAATTGCGAAGTTTGAAAAGTACTGTTCTAGGATGTTCATCCTACACAAAACCAACCAGTTACTTCTTGATGTCACATTCAAATCAGAACATACATTCATATTTTTGCACATGTATTTGTCTGGTTTTTTTCTACATCTAATGCCTGTTACAAGTTTGATCAGGTTTCAACCACAAGAGCAGTTGTATTAAAGTAGAAATGCAGTTCAAGTGTGATGATAGAAAACTGAAACTGTAGAACATTTATTGTTCTAAAGTAAAGGGCAGCTAATATAAAATCCCTGTCTAGTATAGTCAATGCAAACATATTTGAAATATTTGGCTCTAGAACCAGCACTGCACGTACAGCACTTGTTGTGTTGGTCTTCTTATCACCATAAATCTATTTTCACTTTTAATAATCATTATTTTGTTTCTCAAAGTATCTTTCAAATTGTCTTAGATCTTAAACCAGGAATAAAATGCATGGCATTTGTATAGCTAGTTTCACACTGAACATGTTATCTGACTTGATTTAGATTCATATTATTTAGCTTTATTTAATATTTATGCCCCCTCTCTTTTATGAGAACATTGTAAAATACCAACATTTAACTTTTACATCAAATTATATATGTATTATAAATACTGCTATTCAATAGCAAAGGTTGTTATATAATGTAACAACCCAAAATCCAAAGCACATACCTTTATAGTCAACTTTGGAAACAAATATATTGTTTGTGTGTATATTGATTTTTACTTGCAATCAAAATTCTTAATCAAAATTATATTTAAAAAGTAGGCAAGGGTAATACCACAAAAAATGAACCCATTCTCAACCTTGCTCATGAAAAAAAATAGTTGAAATTACTTGGAATAGCTTCCCAAGTGTTAGTTAAGAAATCTGTTCTGTTTGGAGGACATTAAATATAAAAAGATAGGTATATATTAATCTACATGATATTATTTTCCTTCTGAAGTTGACAGGGATTTAATTAAAATTTTCTCAATTGGATATGGGAAAAAACAGAATAGCACAACTGTTACCTGTTACCTGTAACTGGATTGGAAGTAGTTCTAGATATGGGCTAGTCATTCTCAGCCCAACCATCTCCTTGAGTTATTTATAAAAAAAAATAAAGGCAGGATAAACTAATAATAATAATAATAGTAGTAGTAGTAGTAGCAGTAGTAGTAGTAGTAGAAAATACATGGTTATGGATGAATCATGTAACAGTGATACCCACTGTCATCAGGGCACTTGGTACCATGTCCAAATTTTTACAGAGCACATCAAGAAATTGCAGCCTCCTGCAATAACACCAGCGGAACTGCAAAAAACTGCACTACTCAGAACATTGTATATTTTAAGAAGATACCTTGGTTGATACCTAGGATGTTGGCAGCAANGATACATTTTTAAATGTTCAGTTGATTGAGTTTCATGTTTAATGAATAAAAGAGATAATAATAAATAACAATAATCTAGATAAGTTTGTCTTCTAAAACAGCACTGTTTTATCAAGTGAACACCATAAATTCTAGAGTCTGTATTCTTGTATAGTATGTGCAGAGATAAAGAAACCCAGATTCTTTGAGAGAATTTCTCTCTGCCATGTATTTCCTCATCTTTATCTAGAAGGAAATTCTGTGAAGCTGTTTTGAAAATCTGATTTTAATCTAGTTTCACCTGCCAGGTAATTCAAGTAGCTTTTCTTTATCTCTTCTCCCTTCCATCACTGATTGGACCCAGCTCCATCTCTGAACAGAATCCAGCAGCACAGTAGTACTGAAGAAGATCCATTTTTCACTGTGCTTTAGTTATGTTCCATAATTCTTCCTTGCTGTCATTCATAGGTAGAAACAGTAGTCTGTGGAACTAAATAGAACCATACGTCTTCCATCATGCTGACACAGTCTTTTTGTTCTAGCTGACATAAAAAAGCCCTCCACCCAACATAGCATGGGCTGAATACAACAAGACAAGCTATAATTAAGAAGAACAAAAAGACTCTATCATCCTTCTTGGCCTCAATCACTTGTCATTTTAAACTGGCTTTTTAATGCACTTCTACTCCTTTATGTTTAGTGGCTTTAATTTCCTGCTCTGTAAGTGCTAAAAGTCTGGCCATAATTAACATTGACCAAAAAAAAAAAGATAGTTCCAAGGTTTCTATTTTAAGTACCCAATCCACAGAAATGGCCCTTATAAGTCCTTAACATGGCCCGTGTTTCAGTACATTATTCTTTCATATAATTGTCCTCTGAATCTAGTTTTTAAAAGTTCTTTTAAGAGCCTGAGTTCATACAGATCCAAAGGTTGGCCCTCTAGCACTTTGCGCAATTAGCAATATGTAATTCTTTACTTTAATATGGAAAGTGGAACTGCATATTTATATTTAAAAAGAGATAACTTTAATTCCTGAAAGTAGTGCTTTGAGGTCTTTCGTGATTAAATCTGGATTTTCTATAATAACTTTATGAGATTTTTAAACAAGAAAGATAAAAACTAACAGAAACTAATATTTAAGATGAAAGAAAGAAAGAAAGAAAGAGGAAAACCAAAAGTGTGGAAAATAAATAAAGAAATATAAAGAAATGATTTCCAAGTTTCTTTTACAGCAATTATAGATACAAATGTATTTAAACTTTTATTCTGTGGGTACAAAATAATTTTCATTTTTCTATCATGTATGGTTTTTTTCTATCCTCCAAACCCATATATCATAATTTTATTTTTTTCCTGTTTTGAGCAAAAAGTCCAAAAGGGGTTTCCTATTGGCATTAAACTTAATTAGTGTCTTTTTTCTAATCAAGACTATCAATTTAGCTATATCTGCAAGCTCCATCATTTTCACCATTCTTCCACTGTGGATGTCAATTTTTTCCACTGTTGTGCATAGAAAAGTTTTTTTGTTAGTCCCAAAAGTCCCAATGGGTTCATTGTATTTTAAAAATCATTTACATTAAAGTTGCATCTATCTTAGATCCACTTTTTAAAGCTTTTTTACATGTCTACTAACATGATAAAAAGGCACCTCTCGTTCACATTCAGAATTTAATTTGATACATTTTTGACAATTTATATGGTGGCATGTACCAATGATACATCATTTTTAAAAAAAATCTCTAAGATTGTTACACAATATAAATTTCAACGTTTTCAATTTCATATTCAACAACCTCATTGTTCTATTTGTATGTTATAACCAAAAATTTTAGCCCATTTTATCACACATTCTTTTGCTTCTATTTCAAATTTCAGTAAAAGGTATATATTTTAGCCATAACATTTTCATCATTTGTACCTAAACCTCTTTCAATTCAGTCTTACAATGTTCAAAAACAAAAGTCCTTCTATCTATTTCAAGTCTTTCTATAATTGTACATAAGAAAACCATTGACACATGATGTCCTTCTAGTATCAAATCTTCTCTTGATTTAATTTTGGATTTTCCCTGAGAATTCTAATATGTCACCATAAGTTAACTACTTGTATTTAGTTATAATTTCTCTTCTATAATATGTTTCTTTTGATGCAAGCAACAGGTTATTTTCGAACACAATCTGGGTTTATATCTATTCCATGTTCTCAATATGACATGTCTGATAAAATGATTTTTTAAATCTATATTAACCTTAGCCTTGTCTATCAGAACTAAATATTGCACTTAAATTTCAAATCATTTCCTCTGAACTCCAGTAATTTTTTTTCAGCATTGCCCGCTCTTCCATCCAAACAACAAGGTGCAAAAAATAAATTCAAACTACATAAACCCAAACTTTCTCTTTCTTTAGCATCTATAAGAGCCATAGTAGTGCAGTGATTAGAATGCAGTATTGCAAGCTGACTCTGCCCCCTCAGGGCAGGAGTTCGATCCTGACAGGTTCAAGGTTGACTCAGCCTTCCATCCTTCCAAGGTTGGTAAAATGAGGATACAGATTGTTGGGGACAATAGGCCGACACTGTAAATTGCTTAGAGAGGGCTGTAAAGCTCTGTGAAGCAGTATATAAGTCAATGTGCTATTGTTATCTTGTAACATCTTACACTTGTTTCATGTTTTCCCCTGCCAAATTTATCAAATTTAGATAAGTCTTTCTGCTGTTAAGTCATTCTATATAGCCATTTTTGCCAAAGCCATTTAGAATATTGTATATAAAGTTGATCATTTCACATTTACTTTTTTTAAAACTGAGAAATGGGTTTCAGAGTACAAAATAACTAAGAATTATGTCAACTGTGAGTGATCCATTCATTACATTATCAGATACTTTCCTTTAAAATGACCAGAAACATTCTTCAGAGAAAGTACTACATTGCTGGTAACAATGTAAAATGATGTAAAAACAATGTTCCCAGGTTGAAGAGGAGAGATTTCTTGAGTATTATTTTTTTTTCCTCCTACAATGGAAGAGGGAAAGTAGCCAAAAATAGCCTTTAACTATTTTTTTAAAACCAAATCTTCCTGCGCTTATATTATCTTCCATGTGAATGAGCTGGGAAACTATATAAATTTGTGTAATAAAAAAATAAATATTATTATATTTTTTCCGAGTTGTCTAGGTGAGGTTAATGAATGGATAGTCTAATATCATCTTCTCCATCCAGCTGATGAAAGCCTCTGCAAAGAACAATTTTGGATATAATCAATAAATATGTCATTTTCTGCTGCAAGGTTATTATCAATATCACTTCTGATAAAACATCAGCACTTGTTCTAAAAGCACATAATCACATAGACAAATCCAAAGGAGAAAGCATGCAGTAAACACAGGGATGTCCTGTGTTTTATTATCAGCATTATGAAATTCTGTTTTCTTGTTGGAAAACGATTGCCTAAATCCTGAAGTGTATTAATAATAACTGATAATCGGATGAGCAAAATCTTATATTAAATCATATATTCTTAAAATTTATTATTAACATATCTGTTTTGCTTTTTGACCAGTAGACTGCAGACATGAAAAGTACATCATTACAGTTAATCAGGGATCTGAATACTGTAGCAGTCATCTGCAAAATATAATGAGTTAGCTGAATTTATCAGACAAGCTTACAAAAAACCTAGGATTATAATGAGACCCTATTGGAAATCCTATTTGTAGGATATATTGAATACAGTCCTAATATCAAAAACTGATTAAGTCCCTTGCAGTGCAAACATTTTCATAAAATGGATACATCATGTATAAAGCATAAACTTGTTATGTTTTTAGATAACATTAAAGAAACATTAAACATTTAAAATATTAAACTCACAGATCAACTTTTCACGGAATCATGGAAAGAAAGGTACATTGGAGATCATCTAATCCAATCTTCTGCTCACTGTTGAAATCCATTGTGGTATCATCTTCAAGAGATGATCATCAACCTGTATTTAAACATACCTCTGTTCCATGGTTGAACAATTCTTACATTAAGTCTGATGTCCAGCCACAGTTTGCTTCATTGTAATTTGAATCTATTGTTTCTTGTCTTCTTTGAAGAAAAAACCCTGAGCACTTCTGCCCCGTTTTTACATGATAGCCATCAAATTCTTAAACATAGTTATGTTTCCTGGCAATCTTCTCTTTTCTAGGCGAAACATACCCAGCATCTCCAACTTCACTGCACAGGTTTTTCCCCCCTTCCAGATCCTTAGCATGTGGATTGTTTTCCTCTGGATATTTTGTGTTTCTAAATAACAACCACATCTGGTAAATATACAATGTCATTATCAAACATTAAAAACATCCATTCAATCCCATATATCCCAAATAATGAATGAGCATTTGCAGTGCACGAGGCACAAATGAATAATTGATAAGATTTAGAATGCTTTTTTAAAATTCAATCATATATCCAAGTATTCTGACATTGGTTTTTCAGTGCTTTAAATTTCTTTTCCTTTCCTTTTCTTTTTCACTTGTAGTTTGTATTATCTTACTGGACTTAAATGATTTTCCACTATTGAACCATCATTATTTTCATTATTTTTTAATAGTCTACTGTCATAATTTCAGCCTTAAATCAAATTATACACTGCCATATAGATGAAGTAAAAATACTGCCATTCATGTCTTACAGTTTATTCAAACAAAAAAATTGGGAATACATCTTAAGCCAAAGCTGTTGCATTGATAGTCATGGGACAAGAATTTCTTACTATAGTTTTTGATAATTCTATCTACCTCCCTTCCTCCATTCTCCAACACACACACACACACACACACACACACACACACACACACAAAATTCTTAATCACAAGAATTAAGAATTATACATATAATAGTAGGTATACACGCCATCAATTCAAGAGTTCTTTTGGATGATTATTTGCTTACTTTGAAAGATTTGGATTTAGGTTTCTAGAAGCAAAAAATAAAAATAAAAGATCATTACTAGGGCTGTGCAAATCCTTTGAAAGAGATACTTTGGAGCATCCAAAAACCCATAGAAAATATTTCTCAAATCTTTCACACAGCTATGGTTTTCCCAGGCTGCTTAAGAAACTCCTCCCATGAACATAGAAAACATTCGGCTGCGTTGATGATTTCAAAATGTACTTCCATATGTTTCAAAGCATTTATTTAGGAGGATTTGCATTGCTGTTTAAATTACTAATCTAAAGGCTAGTATTGGTTGTGAAATCTGATGGATTAATTTGATGTCCTGACATGCTATCAAAGTGAATTAAAAATGGTTGAAGAACTGCAGTGATGTTTTGAGGTTAATGGTGGATGATGGACTCTTAATAAAGAACATGCACCAGAATTTATAATACTTGCAATGCAATGAGGATGATTGTCTTCAAAACAAAAAAAATTATAAGTTGTCCTACTTTCTAGGGCTTATACTTAATGTAAACAACTAATTATGAATCCCTTTCTTTTCTTAAAATCAGTCTCACTGACACTGATGGAATGTATACAGGTAGTCCTTGACTTACAACAATTCATTTAGTGAGCATTCAAAGTTATAATGGGCACTGAAAAAAGTGACTGTTTTTCACACTTACAAAACCTTTGTATGTAGCATCCCCACAATTGTGTGATCAAAATTCAAATGCTTTTCAACTGACTCATACTTATGACCATCGCTGTGTCCCAATGTCATGTGATCACCTTAGGTGATGTTTTGACAAAGCAAAGTCAACGGGGAACCCAGATTCTCTTAAAAACTGGGTTACTAACTTACCAACTGTGGTGATTCACTTGACAACTGTGGCAAGAAAGGCTGTAAACTGGGGCAAAACTCACTTAACAAATGCTTCACTTAATGAGTAATTTTAGGCTCAATTGTGGTCATATGTTGAGGACTACCTGTATTTCTTATTTTTTCCTCTGCAGTCCAGAATTTCTCCTGTAATAGAGGAAGCTCTGGGCATGCGCACGTGTGTGTATGTGTACATGCATGCAAGGAATATAACAGACATACATTCATTGATGAAGTATGTGATATTCCCCAAATTATTGAGCTATGTAAAGGTACACATGTCTTCCTGTGTTTTCTTTCTGCTTTATTCTGTCTTATTTACTTTCTTTCTGTTTCTCAAAGGCCTTTCACATCTGATGATGAGTGAACAAGGTAAGTCTTTTCTTTCCTGCCTTCTTTGTCAACTAATTAAAACTTCAATAAGCAACCCTTTTGGAAAACAATCAAGTTGCTATATATCTTCTCCAAACTTTTTGCATTTGTATCACTCATTTGCCAGACTCTACAGAAAATAATGTTCATAATTTAATGTATTGGAATAAATGAATATATACATGTAAAGGCAACATTGGAGGAGAAATGCAAAAATTTCCTTCTCTTGTATGGAAGTGTAACCTTCATGTTTTCAACTCTAGTACAGTGACTTGTTAGTCACTGGCCTTCAAAATTAGTCAGTGATATGTAAGATCATGACGACAGTTTTCATGGCATGCAACAAGGACCTAGGAGGCAACATTCATCGCTAACAGTCACTCTCCTGTCACTTTGCAACATTAAGTTTTATAGTTTTATACATATATTTTGGTCTGCAGGATTGGTCTGCCGAAAGAGCTAATTCTAAAACAGGGGTCATGCTTACTGAATTTGAGTTGCCTATCGTGATGCATTATTTGAAAGTCACAGAACAGATATATTGGTGTTATGCTGATCATAAAGAAGTGATACAGTTGCTGGGAGTATTCCACATCAGATTATGAAAGATTTAGATAGACATGTTGCTGGGAGTTAGGTGGCCTAATAATAATTAATAATACAAAATACCAAAACCTGCAAGTAGAAGTAGAATGATTGTGTAAAAATAAAGCAAAGATAGTGCTAATAATGATAGGCTCCTAGGGTGCAATCTCAAAACAACTGGAGCACCATTTGAACATCATCAGCATTGACAAAAATCACCATCAGTCAATTGCAAAAGGCAGCATTACTTAAAACAGCTTATATCCTGCAATGGTACCTGTGACCAGCAAACAATATCTGCCTATCCCAGGTCCTTGGGAAAGACTCAGTATCTATTTGGGTATATATGCCAAACCCAGTCTATAAACATCTGGCTGACTGTGTGACCAACCATAATAATTGGGCATGTATCTTTATCTCATCAAGCAGCAGGGGAGGAACTAAGGAGCTGAGATCACAAGATGTATAAATGTATAATGTATAAAATTTAGAATGGAATTCAATGTTGCACTTTAGCAACATTGGAACAAATAGAAACATGTCATTATGGCGGGTTATCCATGTTCTGATAGATCAGTTTGGGAGCTGATAACCCCCTTTACATTGTTATTGTTAGCTCCAGCCAGAGAATGAATGTACCTTTTTTAAAAATAGTGAGTCTGGAAAGAAAAAGACAGAATGAAATTAGAGTGACCCAAATATCTGATTCTTGCATCCTTTGCTATGAGATACATTTGTAGAGTATTCTTCTATAAGTCAAATAGTCATTTTAATACTAAAGAAGTGTATACTTCTATTTGGTGGCCATAGCAAGAAATGAAAAGAAGTGAATTCACAGCACAGCTATTTTGGAATATTAATGAATGGTGCTGGCCAGTAGGACATATTGTATACAGGCTGTATTAAGCCAGCAGTTTTTAAACTTGGATTTGTTAAATGAGCATAGTAGTGTTGTTTTCATGTTAAAATGGACAGATATCCTATATTGCTAAGCAAAAATAACATTGTTATGCATAAGCCAAACTAATTTGTTTTTTTTTTAGTTGGTAAACGACAAATGTAGTCTGTTCAATTTGAGGCAATCTTGGGTCCTTAGACTGCCTATAAACATGGCTGTGTTTCTTCATGTTCCTTACATTTAGTCATATTTAGTCATCTGACATTTCTTTCATTTCTCTTTCTTAATCTCATTCTTTTGAATACCTATATTTCTCTTTTCAGCTAATTCGTTCCCTAAATTCATCAAAATTATATAGAGTGTGTAACATGCTACTGTGTAAATAATTGTATTTTTAAATACATACTATATACAGTGGGAATATAATATAAAATTCAGTGTGTCTTTATACATCCAGTAAAACTACGCAAGCTATTCATCCTACACCATTGTGGGTAGGTGGAAAATATATTTCCACGGAATATTGTTCTCTTTTTCTTTGTTTTAACCTTGTTTTCTTTATGGTCAATTTGTTGTGTTTTTCTGGATTTTTAACATGCTTCTATAATGAGAGCTTGGCCTTTCTCCGTGTACAATTGGAGTTAAAGAGTTTAATATTATATTTTAATTTGCACTGTGTGTAGTTTGTGATTCTACTTTCTTTTTTTGTTTTAATATGTGTGCTTTTGAGTATTGTTTCTTTTGTGCCGTGTTTATTGGTTTACATTCAAGTGGTGTGCAGTGTGATCTAATTTTTTTTGTTTTTTTATTGTGTCTTTTTTTCTGTTCTTTTCTCTTGCCTTCTCTCTGATGGACACTTCTCCGTACCTGTGCTTATGTGGACTTACAACTTCATACCATATAGGTAGAAGTAAAGGTATAGATAATTTTCCTTTGAAAATAATGTTTCTGGTTATTAACAAATATGTAAAATGTTGAGATGTTACTTCTAAATGTATTTGTAGTCTTACAAATGCTTTTATTTTTTAAAAATAGGACCTTTCTTGCTATTTGTAAGAAATACAGCCTATAATTTATAGATGAACTCTTGCCATATGGCATTTGGCAATGGAAAGAAGAAAAAGAAATTGTAGAACTTTTTGCAGTGAGGAAGAGATATGTATCAGATTCAGCTAAGTCACCAGTGTTTTGAGCACTCTGATATATAATACTTACTATGGAACTTCTCATCTTTACTGTAACAACAATTAGGCAGACTACAGTAGGCTGTTTACTAGACAATCAGCTTACTCAATAAAAGTGTTAGTCAGACAGCCAGGGTCTGTCTTGTATAGTGAACCTATGCAATTGTGCTTAAATATGCTGTAGCCCTGGCTCAAAAGATACTCACTTTATTGAATAACGATGTACATATCTAAATTGGCTACATATAGTGTCTACAAAAAAAGAGAAGCAGAAATTACCATAAAATTAAAACGAGAGGAAAGAAACAGTATAGTGAGCCTCAAATAATTGTTCATACCAGGGATGCATGTAAGAATTTATGTTGCATGAATCTAGTGGAAATAGAAATACTGACCCTGCACAATGCAAACATGTTCTCTTGAATGCCTGTCTCCCTCAAGCACATCAAGTGAGGTATGAAGGTTTAATTTTCCTTTCAGCAACTTACATATATTATGGTGCCAAAAGGATAAACAGTTCAAACCATTCAATAAATATTCAAATTAATTTAAATCCAAGGGGATTGTTGATTTTTCAACATTTGTTGCCAAATAAGCTGTTTGGAAATGCAGTATGTTTTGCCAGTACAATATAGGGAATTCTAGGCGGAAATATAAATACATGTGGAAATCAGAATCTGAACTCTGAGAGCTATTCTCTTTTGAGCAGAAAGTATGTGTTCATTCTGTTCCACACAAACTTCAAAGAATGCGGATGTTCCACATAAGATTCTGAATACTTTCCCAAGGTTCTGTTCTCTTTGTTGAATGCCAGTGTTTCAAGCATGTTCATAAAAAAAGGAAATGGCCTCATGCTCAATACAAAAATCTATTGCTTCAAAGGTAAGTGTGCAAAGATAAATTATTCCTACCCAGGACAACACATTTATTGGCTCTTCTAAGGCACCTGGACTCATTTGCAACTCTTTTTCAATAATATTAAATTGTATTGCTTAAATTCTAATGATATGCGGCCAATAATCAATGATTTAGGCTGTTGGATTTTTGTCTCAAGTTGACAAATATATAAGGTAGGAGAAATTATTAGAAAATACATAGTACAAGAAAAAAAGTTCCTCTTTACTTCCTTCCCTTTTCCTCCTCCTCAGAAGTACCAGCCCTTATTTATGTAATTGTAGCAGATATGTAACAGGAACATAGTTAATGATGGCAGAAGCTAAAAAATAAAGGGAAAGAAAGTATGTGTCTTTGTGAAGTTCTAGATCATATAAGTCTCTATAGACCATATAAAAATGATAAACAGCCAAATAGAGTCAAAGGTTTTTTGTTATTTATTTGATTTACATGATTCTGGGCAGCTTACAATAAAATAAAAAAATACTACAATACAATACAAACAATACAAAGAATCAAAACATAAAATACAAGCCCTGGGAATCATAAAAAAGTACCATTAATAAGATGTTAATAGGAGATAGGCTCTGAAGTGGCACTGAAGTGACAGGATTTGGTGGGGGGGAATAAATGGAATTTAATAGGCCTTATGTAGATTCTATCTTACGCCCTCCACAATACATGATGGCAAAAATTAGAGCAGAAGTAATAGAGTTCAAATTTGCAGTTGTGCCTGAGTGAATACATAGTCACAATTTGCCATTTAATTTGTTACCCGGACAACCTTTAGTTAAAGAAACAATAATTGACCTTCCTGTTATATTTCAGTATAGATATCTCCATTCCTAGAGCATTTTTTGTTTATTTTAATGATCATTCTTATCTTTGGCTGCCTGTTAACTTCGGTTTCCTTTTGCACCTTGTAGTCTGTTTCTGGCTCTACTTGGAGGCTTATGTACAGTAAACTATGGGCATGTTTAAATATAAACAGAGCTATTGTTCCCTTGAGGAAATAATATTGATTTCTCTTCGAGCAGGTAGCATTTAATAGTAGAAGACAAGAAGCCTCTGTGGAAAACTAGTATGGCATAATGGGAAGTTCCCAATTCATAAATGCACTAGGAAGTCACTAGGAAGTCTACATTCTTTTAGTCTTAACCTAAGATAGTAAATAAAAGCATAAAAATAATGTTGCTATTGAGTAGAGGACAGTATCTTTCAGGTCCATTCACCTCAGTTGGGAATGCTTGATATTCCATATACAGTATGTAGGATATGAGATAGGTCAGTATTACTCATCCTTGGCCTCTTGAAGATGCCAGTACTTCAACCCCCAGAATTCTCCAGCCAGCATGGGAGTTGAAGCCCAGGCATCTTCAAGTGGCCAAGGATGAGAAACACTGAGAGAGGTGTCTCAAAGGCAGACCTTTTCCACAGTGGCCCTCACTCCTTGGAGCAGCTTCTCCTGCTTTGATGAAAGACTCTGGAAATATTGAGGAGGGAACAAGACAATTACTGAAGGAAGCAGGGTAGTTACAGAAAAGATTCCTGAGTCCGGGGGACAGGGCAAAATGTAAAAGAGACTTAAAGTAACCCTGGCTTAATTATTCTAGATATAAGTTGAACTGGAGTACTGCTTTGACAGTTCAAGATTCTGTTACATTATCTTACTGATAATAAAGTTCTTTCTAGAAATCCAAGTGCTTCTTGTTTCCTGAGTTTGCCTGCTTGACACCCCCAGAAGCCCAATTTGCATCTGTAATTATGTATATAAGGGTGTTAAAATAATAATACCTTGCACATTTTCGAAAGTCTGGATTTATTTTTGCCAAATACTATCTTACTTTGTATTATTGCATTATTTTAATGTTATTATTGTAATTATTATGTTATGGATTTATAATTGTAAATTTTAGGTTTTATGGATTACTTACTTGTAAACCATTGTGAGTCATTTAGAATCAGTGGTTTGCTTAATTAATTAGTTATATTATATATTGTCATGACCCGGAAGTGGTTTGCCTTTCCATGCTTGCTCAGGAATTTCTAAACGGCCACTCATCCTGCATAGTTTCTTATATAGATCAAAGTTGGCTAGGTAGTGCCCTCTAGTTGAGATCTAAATAAATAGAAAATTAATTTAAATTTTGTCAGATTATTTTTTCATCTAGTTCTGTGTTGTCTACTTTCACTTGTTGTAGTTATCTCAAACACTTCTTTGTCTCATAATGGAAGAGTAGATCATAATAAGTAGATCTTCCAAGATTGTAAAATATCTGCATGCACAACATGTCTTACTAGCAAGTTATGCAGAGATCATTACTGTGGCTGTTTTTAGTATAACAATATATTAGTCATTAAACATTACAAAGTACTATGCAAATAAGAATTAATTACTTTTATTTATATGGAATTCTAAGATATTCAGAGCTTATGGAAACTTTTCAAGGCTGAATTGAAAATCAAGTGATTTTATTGATTTCACTCAAAGCTAAGCATACCTATGTTTATCTGGGTTATATTCTTTCAAGCCAGTGCTGCAGACATTACTGTAACATGTTATGCAGGTATTCACATTATTGAATGCAAAATGCTTGTGCAAAACCTTAAGCTCACAACTACCTAGTGTAACATAAATAAAAGAGTCCATTTTCCATCCTTCATGAGTTACTATGATCCTAATTTGTTTGGGACAAAAACCCACAATCCAGGTCAAGTTGTCACAAGAAGAAATGATTTTGTGGTTTGTGTTTTAAAGAAAGAAGAAAGAACATTTACTAGCATGCTTTGTTTTCTGGTTTATTAAGCCATTTGAAAATTGTCATTTTAAATTATTTTATCGTTTTAATTTATGATAAAGTCAAATACTATTATTTTTTCATTTATGAATACACATACACACACAGTGTTTATGTGCATTTAACTTTTCCATTTTTCTCTGCTGATGGTAGCACATTTGTCAAATCCTTTGAGGCATATAAACAGAAGATCTGAATATCTATTTGTCTTTGCAGTCTGAAGGTTGCTTCATCTTTTATCAGGTAGGGTAGTGTAGATGGATGCATCTACAATTATGGGACAGAATGCAGCTAACAGTATATATTACACAGATTCGCTCATTAAGAAAATTAGGAGGAAATCCAGGCGCAAGATAAATTGCTGCTGTATGAAGAAGAGAAATAATGAAAGAATTTGGGCCCAGAGTCTATTCAGATAATTAGCATGTTGTTGGAACAGATGTGACTGTTTTACCAGACGTGTACTGAGAAGGGAGTGGAAAAGCAAGAAACCTCTCTGAGAATGAAGCCAAGGACCCAGGAAGTGTTAGCAAGATCTGAAATGAAGATCTATGGATTTCTTTGGCTGGTGGAAAAATGTAGCATTTGGAAAGTCAGACCAGATATCAGTGAGAATATCTGATGCCCACATTCATGAGCTACATGTGGACATTCCGTAAGTCGATGCCTACATGTATATTCAGGTACATTATTCTCATGTAAGATTGCCTCCTTTTACTAATCTATAATATTTCTGCCAGGTAAAAACGGAGCAATCTCTTAGGCTTTACATTTAATATTATGTACTAAACCACTAACCCATTGCCCTTCTGGCCATAAAAATACAATCAATATTTATTCAGTCTATGACTAGTACAATTTAAAAGAACAAAAAAGAGTGAAACAAATAAATAAAATAATATAGTAACAACTAGCAAAATAAATCACATAGCATAACAGTCATTCCTCTATTACTATGTTAATACAGCTGTTACCCATGTGATATAAACCTAAAACTTAAAAAAGTCTAAAATAAAAACTGTATATCTCCTAACAATGTATTAGTTAACTAATATTTAGAACAAAGGTAATTACATTTTTAACCAATTATATTTTGCTTTCAGTACAGCAACACAAAATTTAGCTACTGCACATGCCCATGCCCATGCCCATGCCCATGCCCATGCAAATACAGTTGCGCACTCTCAAATGTAAAGAGATTCTATATCCATCTGTTCTGTTAATTTTGGGATTTTAATATGCTTAGGGTTTTTTCCCATAAGGTTAGGTGGATATGCAAAATGCCTTTTAGTGCCACTAATATCTGTTTGAACTTTCCTAAACTAGTTTCCCTTGCTAATTTTATGTTCCAGTCTGTTGTGTATATGACTTTTTCTTTAGCCTCAGTCTATTTTCTTGTTGCTTTAACATTAGCTGAAAGATTTTTAACCAGAGCTCACTGAGTATTTCTTAAGTCCTGCTGAGAGTCAGGTGGACTACACATGTAATAAATGATTAAATAAATAAATTCCTTTTCCTTATCTTAAGCTTAATTGGGGTATCCTCTTCCATACTGTAATTGCAAGAGTTTCTGATTTGTCTTCTGTTTGTCAGGTAGAGCCATGTGGTCAATAATACAGACCTCCTAATATCACAGTATTTCCTTTGGCCTGTTTTGCTCACATATTGACAACTTATTTTGTCCATAGATCCACTCCAAATCCCAGTTACCACTGCTATCATATGTTAGAAGGTGGAAAAAAGAGGCAGAAACTTTTTGCACACATACACACTGTTTTCCTCTAAATTAAAGTGAAGTTTATTTGTTACAGTACTTATAGGTAAATGATTTGTGGTTATTCTTAATGTATTCCTTAACAGATGATACAGCTTTTCCATATGGAGGGTTTTACAGTTGTTTTCGCTGAGTCCTTCTCACCATTCCTAATTCACAAGGTGTTCCTTATTACTTTAATATGATTACTCTATTAAAAACCTGCAGAAAAAAAGGGAAAATAATTATTTTTTGAGCTTCTTGAAATTCCAGCATTTTTCTCCAGCTCTCCTCAATGTCTATACGTTCCAAATGCTCAGTCTTTTCCACCAGCCAATCTACTCTTCATATCCCGGCTGCTCCTGATGGGACTTCAAACTGCCATTTTGTTTGTCCTGGTATGCCTGGGTTTATACAGCACCCCCAGACCACCCAACACATATACAACACAGCACTATCAAACAATCTCTGCCACCAACCTCTGCCATCTCCTAACACTACTTTTAGTTTAAATTTTCTGCACTATAATGTGTGAAAGAGCACTTATGGATCCTTGGGTCATAACCCAATCTTACGTTACATGCATATTTTTTTCTGAAAAAAGAAATGAAACATGCTCAGTTGCCTTTGACCTATAGAAAAAAGTGTAAATTTGTTAGATATGTCTTTTTATAAGTTTGCAAGTACAATGTCATTAAAAGGTACAAGGAGAACAGAAAGCTATAGTATTATGTTCAAGTCCATGACGGAAAGACAGACAGACAGATCACTTGGAAGGAGTTTTCTTAGAGTAAGTTGGATTTATGTCACTGAAATGTATGTTGAGCTATCTAAGCAAGGTAAATAATGCTGAACAAAAGGGGACTAGGGTAAATTCACTTATCTCTTTTTACATGCTTAGTGTGATCTAAATAAATATCTGTATCCCTTTCTACCCATACCACTGGGATTTAAAAGTCTTGTGAATATGATTAGCTTTGTAGCCAAGAATTTACATAAATATTTAAGCAAACTACCAGGAACCAATAATTAAAAGAATGTGCTGCAATAGGGTCTAATTACAAAAGAAATGGTTTTGTTACATCTGCAATACCAGCTTCAACTAAAATGTTTGAGTTGTTGATTTGTAATTTCCATTGAGTATTACAGCTTTTATTTACTTGAAACTCTATTTTGAAGTGTGTGTCTTTCTAAAAGATAAAAACATTTTGCTTTACTATCATTGAAATGCAAAAAATGAAGGCGGGTTGTGAAGGAGGCTTGTTAAAAAATGGTACATAAATTGCATCTTATACCCCAAAGACTATGAAACATTTATCCTGCAGTAAGCTCTGGTTATTAGAAAACTGGTTAGTTTCCTATGTGTGTCTATGTATGTAAAAGTTAGTTGAATGTGCTCAGTCTGCAATCTGAAGTTGAACTGATACTCCATATCCATGTGTGGATTGAAATGCAGCTGTTCTTTAGATTTTGCTGTGATGCAGTTTTCAGTCTGAATAACAGTGTTATTTAAAAATAAGCAATTAACATAGAAAAGAGGGGAAATTGACTTGTGAATGAACATTTCTTATGAGAAATCATCGTGGATTAGAAGCCATGTGATCTTTTCTCCTGTACTAGATGAAATGTCAACTCAAAGTTATGCTCCATATATGGGAAAGAATGTGTGGGAGAATTGATCTTTCATCCTTCTATATCTGGGTTGATGACAGCCTGAGAAAGATGGATGATGCTACTGTGGGGAAATGTAGGTTTTGGTTTTTTTTAAAAAAGACAATAATGAAGTCAGTCTTGTATAAAAGGCAGCAAGAAAATTTTATAGATCAGGAGCAGAGGTGGTAATCAGCAGGTTCTGAC